>PGSH02019327.1:0-103116 GCA_002915635.3 Ambystoma mexicanum | reverse complement strand
ATTCCCCTCTCATGCAGGTGATGGTGGCTATCCCTTGAAGCTGTGGCTCATGACCCCTGTCCGAAACCCACAGAACAGGCACGAGGAGGACTACAACCGTTCTCATACCCGTACACGTGTGGTGATTGAGCAGAACTTTGGCATGTTGAAGGCTCGATTTCGCTGCCTCAGCCGGTCGGGTGGGGCACTCCTCTACAGCCATGAGAAGGTGGCCAAGATCACCATGGCATGTGTAATACTGCACAATATGTGCATCCATCGGAACGTGCCCCTGCCCCCTGACATGGAACTGCTACCACCAGATGATGAAGGGGAGGAGGAAGATGTGGCA
This sequence comes from Ambystoma mexicanum, assembly GCA_002915635.3. NCBI lineage: Eukaryota > Metazoa > Chordata > Amphibia > Caudata > Ambystomatidae > Ambystoma > Ambystoma mexicanum. The sequence continues at coordinate 102,785 of PGSH02019327.1, read as the reverse complement.
GGATATCATCAGGATGCCGATGCACTGGAGGGTCGGGCCGTGCGCCAGCCATTGATTGGACAATATTTCTGACACACAAGTCAGCAGAGGGTGTCATAATTTGAGGACATAGGGCATTGGGTGTTGGGATACATGTACACTATGCACTGTTATATATTAAATGACACATGCGCAATGATGAATCTCCACTCTGTTTTTTCTTTGCAACACAACCGGTGTATTAATAGTGAAAATGTCTAAGCGAAAAACAAACCTTCCACCACCCTCACCCCCTCCTGATCCCCCCAACTCCCACACACACCCTCACCCCCTAGCTTGGGTCTCACTTGCTTCGGCATGATTTACAGGGGGGGGTGAGGCCGACCATACCATGACTCCTTGGCCAAACCTTAGCAGTGACTTTCATAACATTGGCGTTGGCAGTATTGACTTTGGACACTCGCCTCCATCAGCGGATGACGTTCCGCCACACTCCATTTCTTGACCCCTTCAATGGATTCGGAGCCTATCATGGCCGCACACGTCTCCTCCCACGGCATGAGTTTTATGAGCGAACTTGGGCCTCCTCCAGTCTCCAAGGCCTGGCTTCTATTCGCAGAGAGGATTCTCTGCACCCTCAGCCGAAGGTCGTCCCACCTTTTGCGGCAATCCTTTGTGGTGTGGGAGGTGTTGCCCACAGCACTCACCTTCTAGGCCACTAGTGCCCAGATGTCTTTTTTTTAAGCACTGCAACCCTCCACATGTCGTTGCTGAAAACAGTTCCAGCATGCTCGTGGAGGGTATCCACAAGCATTTGCATCTCATCTGGGCTGGACCGTTCCTTTCAGAGGCAGGCAGCTCCCTTTTTTGGTGCTTTGGGCATTCCTCGGTAGTAGTGGTAACTTTCCGGTAGGTCAACAGTGTGCCAGGGGTCCTGTCTGGTGAGGATGGCAATGGATTGTGTTTTTAAAGCTGGCCACCGTGCTCCTTCCAGTTCCTGTGCAATGACGCTATTTCCGGTTCCGCATTTTCACAGTGACCGTAAATAACGGTGACCGCTATTTACCGTCACCGCTAATGCCACGTTGCTTGAAGGCGGTAGTGTTCACTATGGTGCGGTTCATGCCGGTAGGGGGTTTTCTGGCATTTATGCAGCATGCCGCTACGTTCATTACCGGCATGGTGCAAAGCTCGTGCCCACGAACTTGTAATAGTGAGCTTTTAGCGGTCTATTGCCAGCTCGGACACGCTATTTGCGCCATGCCGTAATGGACGGTACTTACCTCCAAACTCAAAATGAGGGCCAATGTGTCTCCTGATAGAACTATTTTCTGAATCGCTGACAACTCTCTCCTGTGATGAACAGCAGCACAACCCCAGCAAATTATTAATGAAAGCTGTGATTTTAATGACTGTCTCCTCACAAATATGTGCATTAAAAAAATTGAAAAAACGGAAAAGCTGGTCTTTCTGCTTGGTTCCTTATGCTGTCAATCATGCACTGCAGGCCAATCACATTGCAGCCTGGGAGCACGGAAAGTGTAAAAATGGCATGAAAACTAGAACTCAAGTTCTTCAAATCGATGACAACATATCCCTCAGGTTAGCAGCAATCACAGGAGCAACCATTTGCTGTTATGGTCAAAATGGAGCTGACATTGATGTGGAATAACCCAGTTTCATTTGTGTCCTGTATGGCTACATTTGTGTTTTAAAAAATGGATTTTCTTCAATTGAAAAAGTGCAGAAATATACAGGTGGCGAGCTACCTTTCAATATAACAAATAATGCCTTTATTTATTTTCACATTTACAGCAGCGCACAAAGCCTGAGGCATTTAGGCATTTAGGCGATAGTTACAGTTACAAGAATGGCGGGCGTGCGGGATCACAGCAAACATTCATGGGGAACGGTAGAACGGTGGACTGTACAGGGCTATTGCTTCAGTAATCAAGGATTTGTGATAGATAAAACATGCAGTGTGGAGGGCCACACAGCGCATGCCGGCTAAGGCGCTCCCACTGGACTGGGGGCTACATCAGCTGTGCTGGGCATTGGAAGCAGAGCTCAGCATGGAATAGTGTCTCCTCTTGAGTGCCCTCAACCATGGTAAAGGGGACAGCAAGTCCATGCCAAGCAACGGTATTGAGTGAAAATGAAATGAAAAAGACTGATTTAGAAAGACTGCTCTGAGAATGCTGAGAGCGGTCTTTCTAAATCGTAACTGTCACGTCCCTGCCGCACACAAGCACAAAGGTGTTGACAGGCTGATCGAGATGGGTAGCAGAGGTAAGGTTACTAAGGGAAGAGGGGAGGGGACTGGGCAGAAGGAGTGTGTCTGTGTGTCTGTCTGTCTGTCTGTGTTAGTGTCTGTGTGTTTGAGTGTATTTGCATGTGAGGTGGGATTAGGGTGGGGAAAAGGTTGAAGGGGGTTCAGAGGTAAAACCCGTGATTTCAAATGGGGTGGAGGGATGATGTATTTTCAATATTAAATGCAGCAGAACATCTCCTGAAAAATTGGTCTTTTGTGTGTGCAGCCTTTAATATTTGAGATTATCAAATGGATCACTAGCAACATCTCTGGCTTCAGGTTCTCCATATGTGCTTCCGCCTCAACCGGCCAACGGGGCTCGGGATGCATGGTGAGAGGCATGCGTGGTGCCAAAAGTGTGAGCAAGGTTGTCACCGCTGCTTTGGGCATCAACCAAAGTCAAGAAGAGGGGTGGGAGAGAAAATGTGGGAGGTGGAACGGGATAGCAGTGTTGCTGTTAAGTCTGTGTTAGGTGTTAGGCAGCAGTAGGATAGCTTACCTGCAAAGGGGCGCGCTGAGAGTGACATGGTCACTGGCAAGGCTGGTCTTGCTGTGAGGGGTGAGGAGGTGGCAGACAATGGGTGGAGGCCCTCCATGCTCAGACAGGCATCAATGGCCTATTATGTGGACCTTTGCTGGGGACGGCTTCGCCTGCCGCTATGGCCTGAGGTCAAGTGTACCTCGGCGTGCAGCCAATGAGAGAGCTCAGAAGCCTTGTTGAAGTGCATTGAAAGGCGTTGAAGCAGCATTGGTGTCAGGTTTCGTCCTGTTCCCGTGCCAATTCGTTCACTTATGGAAATGAACTTCATAACGTGAAACAACGCTTTTGCCATAACCGATTCCATAGATACAGGGCTACGGGTTACCATGGCAACTCTGGCATTCATTACATCCTCCTCACAGTGTGTTACATTGAGGGCGTGATTTCCCTGGCAACCTACTTAACACTTCCGGGTTGCTCAGTTCCTTGCTTCTGATTTTGTAATGATCCTCAACTTCGCCCTGTTTTGTTTCTTGCATCCTGTATCCTATTCCTTGCCCTTATTCCTCTCCTCACTACCGTGTGACCCGGACTGCACTACTACAACATATTTGCCTGCCGATTTTGAACTGTTTGTATACCCATGCACCGACCGCGGTCCGGTGATGACAACACTATTGCCTGCAGATTTGGAGCTGCCTATCCCCGGTCCGCTATACAACAATGCGCCTGCCTACTGATTTGGATTGCTTGATCTCCCTTGTATTGAACCTGGTCTGCTCTACCACAACGCACTTGCCTGCCGATTAGGTTTTTACGATCTGAATAACTTTTCTTCCCGTGTGATTCATCCAGCAAGCTCTGCTTCACGCCCTCTCATCAACAAACTGGTCCCGGAAGGAGGGTTCTTCATTTATTTCGATAAGGAACACATACCAAACACTTGGATTACCATCTCACATCATAATTGGACCTGTGAACTTACCAACAACACCCTAGTGTACACAGAAGAACAGCGCTGAACTGGAGACTGCCACCCTCTGCGCTTAATGCAAAGAGAATACGTTCCTAATGGAGGAACTCTCATCCCCTGCACACTTTCACAAGCTCAAAAAATGAGCCAAACAGTTTAGGTTGACTTATGTACACACTCTAAGTGTGTTGTGCTATAACAGAGTTTTTCAATTATATTGATTTAAACAAACAACCAATTTGTGATTCTCAATGATGAACATCAAGACATAATTCTTTAAAATCTTCATATGTAGTTTTATTTTTCAATGTTTCAAAAGTGCCCCAATGCGTTTCGAGAAAAACATCTCTTCTTCCGGGGCATATTCAATATTTCAAACACATCTAAATAAAGATTCCAAAAAAGCATATAATAACTGCAGAGTGTTTCCAAGCAGATACATGGCCTTAATACAGGTATTGTTAAATCATACGTTTAGTTCATCATCAATTGTACTTATATAAATCTCTTCAATAAATAAGTAATTGTCAATTTGCATAAATATTAGGTCTCATATCATCAATCTAGGTATGATGGTAGGTGCATTGCCTATATCGAAAATAAAGCCCTCTAATGCATCTATCTGTAAAGTTGAATCAGGTACTCCAAAAAAAGGGGAGGTGTAACCCAATATTGGAAGTAAAGGCTACCTAACATTTTATCCAGAAATACATGTCTGTGTCATATCAATCACTTCTGATTCTATGTTGTTCAGGGATACGTGTCTGAAGCATGTCAAACAATCATCATTTCATTCTCTTCATTCTTGGGGTGTTTAGAGTCTATGTTAGAGCCCCTCCAGTATGGATATATGCAGGAGATAGTTTAAGCATCCATTGCTGTCTTCTTTACATGTAAGAATGGTCTAAGAGTGTAGCCAAATATGGTGAGTATGGAGAAGGTAAGTACAACATAAAAAAATTAAAAGGTGGAGTTCCTTACCCTTCAAGTAGGGCTGAATAGCCCAATGTTGAGTGGTAGCTACTAATTGTGGCTGTAGAGGTGATCGCAAAGGTTTTGATCCCACAAGGGTGCTAACTTGATCAGGTGCGGCGATCTAAGGAACACAAAGTATATATTTGTTTTTTATAAAAAAGAGACACGTCTGTTGTAGGAGTCCTTTATCATATATTAAAAGGGTAGAAACAAAGGGTGAGAGCCTATTGATTTAAAGCTGGACCTAAGTCCAAGAAATAACTAACACTTACCTCAATCACTGGTCTCCCAGAGAAGAAGGAGTTCTCCTCATTCCCGTTCCTGCGCTTGGTTAGAGATCCAAGATGGCCGTCTTAAGTAGCAGCGCTTTATGGTGACATCACCACATCATTACGTGACGTGACGTCACCATAGTAAGCAAATATCATCTTCTGCGCTGAAGCCGTTCAGCGTCCTCGTGCCGGCGGGATATGATTGGGACTAGAGACTGCCTCATTCCGATTAGGCATCCTTGTGCCGTCGGGTTAAGTTACTAAGTACACTGGGTGTCTACTTGGTATAAAGAGATCATCAGGACAAGTGCTAAGTGTCTCCGTCTCCTTCGCATTCTATTGTCCTTGTATCTTTTCCTAGCTTCATGTCCTTTATTCTCTTTTCATAGATTTCATCTTTGACCCAGTCTTGCTTTCACCCTTTTAGACCAGAGCACTCTGGGAGCCTTGTTCAACTCTGGTCAGTGCTTAGTTGGCTACTTCCTCATACCTGGCACGGTATTGTTTGACTCCAAGTCTAAGCTGTTCATCTTGTTTCTTTGCAGAGCATGGTCGTTCCTGTGGTGTTCCTTATCTTTCGACTAATTGATCCCTCTATATTTACCTTGTGTGTTCAGAGGGTTAGATTTGCAGAAAGAATTCTACGGCTACACTACACTTGAGTTCTATTGGATCGGAAATCATTCATTCAGATTTCTATGTACTAACCATGTTTGCAAAAAAATATGTTTCTAATATTCTTAAACAAGGCATGCCTACATGAAGCAGTGGAATGAGCACCATGAAGAGTCTCATGGGGTGCGCGGCAGTTCTGAGGAGTTGGGCCTTTGTGACATGTAGCATTGACATGTATATTTCACATGATGTGAGCAATCCACTGGACTGTTTTCTGTATATGCTAAACATATATGCTTGGATTGTTCCTTAAAACCTCTTATTCAATGAATTTGTTAAACACAATGGCCCTCATTACGATACTGGCACTAAACCATGGCGCTATTAGCACCATGGTTGGTGCCGGTATCGTAACGAGTCCGCCAATGTTTAATGGGGAATTACCACCCCATTCCAAGGTTGGCGTGCCGGTAATTCCCCATTGAACATTGGCCCTTCCCCATTCCCATTTTTGCCCCATAGGGCTCAATGGGACTGGGGAATGCGGTAAGTACGGTGCCGCAAATTGCGTTACCGTACTTACCTCGAGAGTCCCTTTGCGGGTCCCCACTTTAAGCCGTTCAGGTCGAGTCCCGCAAAGGGACCTCGTAGTAAGACGCTAAGTGTTTAACGGCGCTGCAGCCTTTTACGGCGCCGTTAAACACTTAGCGCCAGGGTCCTAATGAGGGATAATGTTCGAGAAATCAAAATCTTCTTTAATTACTGATAATCACAATAATATTCTATTTTCAAAACAATATTAGCTCAACGTGTTTCAGGAAAGTCCCGTCTTCAGGAGCTGATTAATATTCCTTCCATAAATTGTCAATAATATCTAAAGAGTAAATTAGAATATATTCATAAGTATTTCTAGTATTGCAATCCTCAAGTCATATACACATTTTTCTGTTCTCTTGATCAAATAAAAAAAAAAGTTGTTTAAAAAGACATTTTCGTTCACCTTGTTAGACTATGCCAAGTGTCTGCTTCAGGTTAGTTTTCTTAAATCACAATATGTGGATCTTCTTAGTACCCTTGTTATATAAAATAATAAATAATAATATGAAGACATAAGGGATGTTCTCCTTGTATTCATTGTGTATGTTATTAAATCTCTCACTCTTTACTTTATTTTGTCGCAAATATTTGTTTTAAAAATAACATAGAGATGGTTGGTGGATTATTTCATTGGAGGGGAGTAAATATCCCATGGTGCATTTTTGGTGCAAATCTAGACAGTGTGCAATTGGTTTTGTATTGTAATTCCAATCCAGACATCCAATAAATGAAAGTGACCGACAATGCACAGGAGCATTTCCCAACACATTCTCATGATGTCTTTGCCCACAATATATGCCAATATAAAAGATGTTCACACTGTCTGTGCCCATACATTTCTATGCTGACTGCATCAATAGATGCCAATTTCCCCATAGAAGTGCATGCTCATACTTGCTTTGCACATAATGCCAGTAAATCTATACTATAAGAAAACATGTTCAACATGGGTCTGCAAGATATTGTAGGATCTCGCATAAGAACAAGCCCTGTAGGCTTTCCCTTTAAAAATGCCATGCCACAATAAGAAAACATGTCACAAGTGGCTGTGCATTGTATGTCAGCCTAGAAACCTCATAACAGTTATTATTTATGTATTTATTTTAATTCTTGATAACGCTCTAGATCACCAGGAAGCCTCAAGGCACACATGTTGCAGCATTATGTTTGCATTGCCCTACATGCAGAGTAAAAATAGGTAGGATTGAGACAAGGCCAATATAACCATGTCTTGTTTTTGTTCCTCTATGCTCATGATTCCTTTGTCCCCTGCAATGTCTTGGTTACAACAAGGAGCAGCACCTGCAACAATCAACATGATCCAGATGACACACCAGACCTGGTTACTATTGGGGAAGTGGCTGAATAGCTGATTCTGCAGGAAACATAGGATGAGCTTGCTGTGAACATTATTCTACCTACTTGCCAATAATCAGCTTGAAATTCCACCCATCATTAAACGCAGCTATACAAACCACTACAGGCTTCCAACATGTTTAAAAGTGGAGACCTGCTATTTTTAAAATAACACCCAAGGAGCCACCAATGTTGGCCCAAAACTGAGAAAATGCCTGGAGTTTTAGAACGCCTTGGGAATCCTTTGCATGCCCAATTAATGGAGGCATCTTCCACAGTCAGGTGCTGGTGAATTCCACAATTCAAGGTTAAGAAACTCTCCACCTACATTCCCTAGAGGCTACCTATACATTGTTACATGTTTGGGAAATCAGTTCATTATGAGAGAACATGTCCAACTACCTCAGAAACTATGGAAATGATTTACAGCACCGAAGGGGGAGATCGAACTGGGGCATGACGACTGGTGACATGATCCAGACTATCATGACTCTAAAGGAGATGCAGAAACAAAAATGTTTGCTCTGGGAAGTCCAGGGAGAGCCTAAAAACTGCCCATCAAGCTCAGGGGACTGTCAGTCATGGCTCTCCTCCTCAAAGTCAGCAGATGGCATTTCCCTCCAACCATGTCTACCCAAAACAGCAGATCCCAGTATATTCTGTGCAGTTGGACGGCAACGTCAACCTCAAGGCAGACTTGAAAATAGCCAAGTGGTGATCATGCAGATCTTATGGTAGCTGGAAGTGTGGAAGTGGCCATGCGTTTTCCTTAGTGCAAAGAACCCAACTCTCAAACAACATCTTCAGTCATGTCCCAAAATACCAAATTAGGGGAGCAGGGGATGTAGGAGTGTCCCCCACTCACCTAATTCAGTATTTTAGTCTGTGGTGGTCACGCGTCTGTCCCCCACATGCACAACATGTGTTGCAGGGGACAAAAGAAAAATCTCGAAACACAAAATTCAAATCTATTGTGTTCGTGATTTTTATGTTCGAGATTTTGGTTTTCATTATATTAACGTACATCCTCACAATGTGCTCCCTTCTCTCCTCTTTCTGCCACTTGGGGGCCTGTTTTTGGGTTTATTCCCTACTGGACTTTCCTTCCGGACTTTATGTGACAGTGCTGTGGGGAATTAGGAATGCTAAATCCTTATTTTCCACGTTACTTCCCTTCCGGATCCATTCCCGCGTTTTTGCAGCCAGTATTCTGCTTTAATCAAAGGACTGCTTCCTAGAATGCCTGTCCCACTGCTTCATCACGACCCTTGCAGGACAAGGCAGGGTGGAGGATAAGCAGCACCTGTGGCCGGGTGGTGCAGCAAGCAGCACACCTGAGGCGTGTGCTCATTAGCCAGCTTTAAAAGCCTCAGTTTGCTTCAGTCCAGCGCTGGTCATGGATGCAGTGTTCCTGGTTGTGACTGGTCCCTTCTTTCTGGTTCTTAGCTTAGTGTCTAGTTCCTAGTTTCTATTTTCTTGTTCCCTTTTGACTGGATTTCGACTCTGTGTTTGTTTGTTTGTTTCTTTCTTTATTTATTTGTATTGCACGCCAGACCTGAAGGTATCAGGGCGCAGAGGTTACAAGGAAATTCACAGCTTGGGTTACAGAAATAAATTACACAATGAAAACAAATATATACAGAGTCAACATATGTAGCAGTTACGGAACATACAATCAGAGGTTGCAAGGAAATTCACAGTTTGGGTTACAGAAGTAATTTACATGAGTCAAACAAATATATGCAGAGGCAGGCATAGGTAACAGGTATGATATGATCTGATATGGCATTTGTAACACGCCTATACACAAGTGTTTCAAGATGCTACAGGCAAAGGAGGGGAACAGAGGGAGGATGGACAACAATTCAACTAGGCCAGGTTTCATTCAAATAGTGCACGTGCATGGGAAGGGGGAAGGGACAGTGCAGTACATGGGAGAAAAGGTAACAAGTAAGTAACAGGCCAGCAAGTGGCAAGTGCATGGGCAAGTGCGGGCAACAGGTGTAAAGGGCTGGTAGGGGGACTGTAGGGATACAGAAACAGTCCCCAAGTGCGGGGGTTGCCAGGTGGGCAGTGCAAGTAAAGGCCTTGATAGGGGGACTGTAGGGGTAGACAAGTGCAGGCGTTGCCAGGGGGCAGTGCAGGAGTGTGAGGCTGGTGGAGCAAGGACCTGGGCCCGAGATCATAGGGTGTCCAGGTAGCCAGTGCAGTTCAGGTTACAGCCAGGTGGTCAGCAGAGAAGAGAAGGAGAAAAAGCAGAAGCAAAGAGAAAGGTTTTGAGGTACTTCCGGAACTGGAGATGGTTCTCCTCAAGTTTAAGGGAGGCAGGGAGGCTGTTCCAGAGGGAGGCGCCAGCCGAAGAAAGAGATCTACCACCAAATCGTTGCTTGGAGAAGCGACTGACCCTTAGGGAGTTAGAAGCGGATGAGCGAAGAACTCGAGAAGGAAGGTATTGAGGCCTCATGCCCCACAAGGCCTTATGAATGATGCAGCAGGTTTTGAACTTAATCCTCGCAGCCACCGGCACCCAGTGTAGAGATTTCAGTGCTGGAGAGATACGATCCCTGGGCTTGAGGCCAAGGACAAGTCTTGCAGTCCTTTTCTGGATAAGTTGCAGAGGGAGGAGAGTAGAAGCAGGCAGATTTAGAAAGAGGCTGTTGAATAGTCCAGTCTAGAGAGAACCAGAGCTCTGGAGACAGTGAGCTTCTGGGGGAAGGAGAGGAAAGGACGAATACCTCTGAGGAGGTGCAGCTGGCAGTGTGACTTCTTAGAGACTTCAGAGATGTAAGGAGAGAAGGAGAGTGTGGAGTCGAAGATGACCGACCACAGATATGAATCTTACAATCAGGAGTGGGCACGTGAGTAGAGTGTGCTAAATTAGAGCAGAATGGCAGCAACCTAACCGACTAGGTAAAGAGAGGAGAAGGAGGTCAGGCCTTAATGATCTATTGACTGGCCAAATAATCCATTTACATCTAAAGTTCTGGTATGATTGATCTTCCTGGAATGAGGGCAGCAGGGAGTTCCATAGCTGGGCCTCTCTGACGGGAAAGCTGCTACCTCCCACCTTAGAAAGTTTAGATCTGGGAATGGAGAGGCAATTGGAGTTCACTAGTCTGGATGATCTAGTGGATGTCCTTCTGTGGAATATCTCAGATAGATAGCTGGGTGCAGCGTTGTTCAGTGATTTATGAGTCAGTGATACTGTTTCAAGCTGCTTTTTGTCGTTAGTCGAAAGCCAGTTGTTTTGTCGTCTGATTTCAGATATATGATCTCTCCTAGCTACAACGAGGGCCGCTCTAAGGGCATTATTTTGGAGGGTTTGGATTCTCCTGATGATGTTTTTGTTGGAACCAATGTAAATGGCGTTGCAATAATGCAGCCGGGACAGAATGAAGGCTCTGGTCAGGATAATGCAGCTGTTGTTGGAAAGAAAAGGTTTGCCGGTTCTGATAAGTTTACAAGTGTAGGTAGTGGCAGAGGCCAGGACATTCACTTGTTTGCTAAAGGATAATGAGCTCTGTTTTGTCATCATTCAGGCATATACCGTGAGTTGCCATCCATGCCTGAATGATGAGGTAAACTCTATTCACCAAGGCCAAATCCTTAACATAATCCCCTGAAAGTGGGAGGAGAATCTGAGTATCATCTGCATAGTTGGTGTAGGTGATACCAAGATGATCCAGATCGTCGAAAAGGGGCTTAGTAAATATGTTGTACAACGTGGGAGGGACACAGGATCCCTGGGGCACCCCACTGGTAATGTGAACAGGGTCTGCAGCTGCTGAGGGGGCAGAAAGACATTCATAGTCCTATCGCTCAGAAATGACTCAATCCAGACTATAGCCTCCGTGGAGGAGTGAGCGGCTGAGTTAGATGGCTACACAAGACCCTGTGGTCCACAAGGACGAATGCAGCCGAGAGGTCGAGGAGGAGAAGTAGGGCTGATTTCCCCTTGTCTCTTAGCTCATCGACTTGGGCCTTCAGGTCAATGAGAGCGGTTTCTGTTCCATGTTGGGGACAGAAACCTGATTGGCGTGCTCCTAGGAGGTGGTGTAATTCCAGGTATCTCTGAATTTGAAGGTATGCAACCTTATCTAATATTTTTAAGAAAAAGGTACTGTCGTGATAGGCTCGGTAATTAGTTGGTATCAGAGGGTCTAATGTTTGTTTTTTTAACAATGGGAGCACCCATGATTCTTTGAGATTGGTGGGGATGGTGCCCGACATGAAAGAGGCATTGATGAGCTTTGAGATGAATGGCTAGATCCCTCACTGCATCCTTGATAAACTGGGCTGGACAGAGGTCGCCCTGGCAATTAGAAGGTTTGAGTGAAAGTATGACTTTTTCAACCGCAAAGATCGATGTTTTGGAGAAGTAGAAGCGGGTAGGAAGGGTATCGGAGGTGTATTGTTAAGAGGAAGTGAGGGGTTAAGGGATGCTTTTTTGTAAGCTATTTTATTTTGGAGGGTGCTTATTTTGTTAGAGAGCGCATGCTGGATGTCAGAGCACCAGCTTTTGTCTTTGGTGCAAGTGTCTGGCAGGGGGTAGGGGTCTCTACTTCTTTGAGGATCGTAAAAAGTTCCTTCATGCTAGAATTAGCTTGAGAGATCCGGTTATTGTAGGATTCTCATTTAGCCAGGCAAATTTCTTTTTTGTAGATGGTAGAGATCTTGGTAAGTGTAACTCTGTTTGCTTCTGAAGGGATAGTCTCTAGGAGGCCTTGCAACTTCTTTTATTTTGCTGTTCGTTTTTTAGGTGTTGAGGGAACCTCTTGTTCAGATGGGTTTTAGGCTTACTTGGTCTCAATTTAAACAGGCAATGAAATCTAGCGATGTAGTACTTATTTTGTTATACTCATCAACAAGCATTTCGGGATCGGTACTGTCTGGAAGAGAATTAGGGTGGGGAGAATAGCGGGAATGAGTCTATCACAGTGATATTTTTGTTCCTGGTTAAAGTGGGTGGGGCAGTGGGGTCTGGTGGTGGTGAGTGTAAATGACAGAAGTGAGTGGTCAGTCCAAACTAGAGGGGATATGGAGGTGATATTAGCGTGGCAGTTGTAGTCAACCACCCAATCTAGTATTCTCCACTTATTGTGAGTGGGCTCATTAATCCTTTGGGTCTGGCCAAGTTCAGTCAGGATGTTAGCAGTTGTGGTGGCATGTTTGTCAAGTGGGTCATTGAAGCCTAAGTAAAGATCGCCTAAGAGTAGTACTTGCAAAGTATTTTAAGGTTGTTTGAGAGTATGGTGTAGATATCCTCCTCAAATGTCCCAATGGGCCAGGGGGTCTGTAGATCAGATGAATAGTGAGGGTCTGGGAGTTAACAGTGGTAATTTGGCTGTAAGAACTTTGCAAGATTGGATGTCTTGGGAGGGGGTGAGTCTCATGGATAGGCTGGATTTAGAGATGATGGTGATGCCTCCATCTCGCGCCTCATGTCTGTCCTGTCTAAGAATAGTGTAGCTGTCAGGAATCGCTAACGTGAGTATAGGGCCAGTTGCAGCATGCAACCATGAGTCTGTGATGGCGAGAAAATAGAGGTTTTCTGCCAAGGTCAGATACGCAATCTCTGTGGCATGTCCTACCAGAGACCAGGTATTAATTAAAGCCCCCGTGAGTGGACGAATCAGGAGATCTATGGCAGATGTGTGGGGAGTTACGGAGTCTACTCTCTTGGGTAGGTGATCAGCATGGTACTTCTTGGATTTAGCGAGGAAGGGTGGATGATTGGTGGATAGTTTGGCGCTAGTTGTGTTTTGGCTAGAAGGTGGATAGTTCGTTTTCAGATTAGAATTGGGCATAGATCTGGCGCGGGGTTCGAATACTTTGGCTAGTCTAGATTGGAGTCTAGTATTCCTAATATCTGTATTACAGGGATTGCTTAGGAATAGACTCAGGGTAGAGATGCTAGGTGGGGTTGGGTTCGATAGAGTGTCTGTAGTCATTGTAGGGTTGGTCACGTTCAGGGGGGATCGATGGTGGGGTGTGAGGAGTCTAGCAGCGCACAATAGGATATTGAGAGTAAGTAATGTGATTCTGGTACTGAAGTTCGGGGCCTTGGTGAACATACTGGGATAGGAATCTCAGTCGTTTCTGTGTAAGCAAGGGCAGGTGTAATTAATGGACTGGGAAGACTGGTATGATCAGCATAATAGGCTAGTCCGACAATAATATAGTACAGGTAATCGAATAGGCAGACTAAGTATGGTCAATAAAATAGGCTAGTCCGACAATAAATACATGCGAGTACAATGAATGGAATGGGCTAGTCCGGAGTTAAATATAAGCGAGTACAATCAATGGAATAGGCAGACTTGGTATAATCAACATAGTAGGCTAGTCCGACATTAAAATAGGACAGTACAATCAGTGGACAATGGAGTGGGTAGGCTTAGTATAATCACCATAGTAGGCTAGTCCTAAATTAGCATAGGCGAGTACAATCAGTGAGAAAGGCAGACCTGGTAGCGTCCGCAGAGTAGGCAGGTCCGACTTTAACATGGGTAGGTACAATCAAAGAATAGGCGGGTCTAATAAAATCTACAGAGTAAGCTAGACCAACGTTAGCATAAACACGCGCAATCAGAGGACGGGGCAGGCCTGATGAAGTCGCCAGAATTGGCAAATCTGGTCTGTAAATGTAGGCAGGCAGAAATAAGCAGAGTGGACTGTGACAAACTGGGCGGCTATGGCACGATGCAGCCTGTCCTGGAAGGGGTGCAAGCAGGTCTGCGATGAAGGCGAGAGCAGATGGGGGGCGTAGTAGATGTAAGGGAAGTGAGGCAGCACTATTACATGCTAATTGAACAATACAAGGCCTACGGTATAATGCATAGGCAGTATGAGGTCGCTATAGCCTATTGTATGGACAGCACAGAAGACATTTACTACAGAGCAGGAATAATAACATGTGGTCTGTATGTGCTTACCACAATTTCACATATTGAGGAGGTAATTCGAGAACATCAGCTCTGTGATACAATGTTCATCAAGTCCGCTGCAGTCTTCGGACTAGGTACAGAGGCAGAGTCTCACAGCTAGCGTGGTGTGCCGGATGGCTGTCATGGCCCAGACAGGCTGAACCTTATGCTCCTGGGGCCTTGGGTGAGGGGGGCCGGCTATCACCTCCCGGCAACCCTGGCACGAATATGAGCGTCGTTGTTTGAATAAGGTTGCTAGGCAACCAGGTGTAAACGGCCTCAGCGGCCATTTTCCCATGGGAAGTGCTCAACTCACAGCATGAGGGTTGAGGGGGCCTGAGCCAGGTGGGCTTGGATGTGGGTGGCTCTATTATTGTAGGCGGAGAACAGCTGCTCCTGCAGCACTCGCAGTGGATCGGAATCCTAGCTGCTCCTGCAGCATTCGGTATCCGGTGGTCGTGGCAGTCTGCTCCTACTGCTCCTCCGATGAGGGCTCCTGCCCGAGGTGAGAGTGGTGCCTATTAGTAATTTCTGCTTCCTAGAGTTCCTTTCTGTCTTCCTCTGTTTTGCAGTCTGTACTTTCCAGTTCTTTCCTTTTGCTTTGCTGTCCAGTTTGTGCTCTTTATTCCTTTGACTTTGCCCTATTCTGCAGTGAAACCTTGATCCTTTAGTCACTCCTCGTTTATAGATTTAGTATTTTTCCCATTTTGCCTTTCCTTCCCTGGTTGGGGATTGGGGGTAGTTCGCCCTTGTATTTTGATTTTCCCTGCTCCTGTTCCTTTACCTTCTCTTGGAGACAGTTCAAGGTGTTCCCTTGCACTTCTCCATTTGTTCCCTATTGATTATTAGGTGTGGTGTGCTGTTGTGGCCAGCTCCTGTGTGAATGCCTATGTTTTCCTCACTGTTCTGTAATCACTATTCCTATGTGTCCCTGTCGGGTGTTTTATGTATTAATTCATCCTCCCTTTGCTGTTATACCTTTTCTGGGTCCCTGTTTGATCAACAGGGTTCGTGGGCTTCCCTGACATTTCCGGAAGTATTTCTCCTCCTCTATAAGTTACCCTATACAATACCATCAAGGGTGTTAGTTCACAGATCATGTTGTTGCTTGCCCTGTATGTGGGCTTAGCGCTGACAGTACCTGTAACAGCAATTGTGGGTAATGAGCTTGTTGACTTTCTTTGTAAACACTAGGAGCTTCTAAGTGCTTACCCCACATCCCTTTTCATATATTTTGTGTGGGAGCGACGGGCCATCAGGCACCTCGCGTCCTCTACTTCTCAGTACAAAACTCTGACCAAGTGCCTCCAGTAGTGGGTTCGCCCGTTGCCCTTATACGATGTTAACTTTGGTTGACTTTTGCATAGATGGGACCACTGAGCAGGACACGGGGCATCCATTTTTGTATCCCCCTTTCGACTCTATCTTGGTGACTAAGCCTCACTGCGATAGTACAAAAAAGCTTCTCTTCCCTTTTCTCGCAGCAGCACGGCCAGGCGCGCAGGGCACAGGGCCCCCACACTCGTTCTCCCTCTAACTGGAAAACTCTGCGGGCACATTCTCATGCTGAAGCAGGAGATGCTTGCAACATATAATAAAAGTAACACATCGATCTTTCTCTGAGATCACTGTCCTGCATGTGAACCAGCATGAGCTAAGCACATAGCTTGTCCATCTCCACAAACGTGTCATTGCCACTCCCACACACTCGCCAGTGGAAACCTACTGCCATTGTGACCCTGTGTCCTTGCAAGATATTCCTTTCATGTGCCAGACCACTGACCACGCATGATGCCCACCCAGCAGATCCCCAAATAACATTAGACCCCTGCTGCAGTATATCGTTGCCTACCACTAACAAATGCCACATACCAGAGATTATAGCGGTGAAGACCCTTAACCTAAGACTTGTATAATCTAATGTTATTGATAGTATAGATATATGGGTGACTTTTATAGAGACATGATAAACTACTGAAGGTCGTTGAACAATTATTATTTAGTGCATGCATTTTTTGAGAATATATTATGTTAGCTTAGATAGTGACCACCCTGCCTCCCAGTGACCTGACCTTCACCCATGCGGAGCACAGATGACTGACGTCAATCCTCCCGCCAACCAAGCGACCAACCCGGATTAAGAGATGCCACCCCACCTGAGACATCGAGTGAACTGACCAATCCGGGACCAATGTAGTATCCTACGTTAGTTGCGTCATTTACCTTATAAAATGGAATGGAATGATAACTTGTGCAGAGCGCTCACAGATATCTCTTGAATACTATTTATTAGATACAACCTTGTCTTGAACTCTCACAGCCTGCTCTCTTTGCCTTATTCCCCGTCAGTGGTGTGTTTGTTTTATTCTTTTGCACGTCAAAGACGGGGAGGGCACAAACAATTTGTATTCTTATCCCGCTCTACTTGCACATCCTGGGTTTAGTGTACACGTGTCTTGGTTCCCGAGTGCATGTGGTTTGACTCAAAGCTATTCACTGTGTGATCCTGCACACATTTCCCTTGCTATATTCACTGCTTTTGTCCTCTCATGAAATCTACCCCTTTTAACTCTACAGTGGAGACTTATAAGAAAGGAGAGAGATATGTGTAGGAATTATCTGCCTGTTCCTTGAGTTAATTGTTGCGATAGTCAAGGGAGCCGTGTGCCACCACCCTTGGTTTGATGCTCAGTGTGTGGCTGGTGTGGGGAGGAGCAGCGGTGCAATCTCACCATATCTATAGATGCTTTGACAAAGGAAAAATCAGCGAGAATGCAGTGGATAAATAAGGGCAGATGGCAGGAAGTTAAAGAGAGTGGAGAGGTGGGGAAGATAAATATCAACAAGAGTGAGGAGGAGGGTGAAAGAAGTCGAGAGGTGGGGAAGATAAATATCAACAAGAGTGAGGAGGAGGGTGAAAGAAGTCGAGAGGTGGGGAAGATAAATATCAACAAGAGTGAGGAGGAGGGTGAAGAAGTGAGAGTGGGGAAGATACATATCAACAAGAGTGAGGAGGAGGGTGAAAGGAGTGGAGAGATAAGGAAGAACACGTGGAAGAAAGATCTTTGTAGGAGTGAAGGATAGCTTTGATGAGGAGAGTGATCATTACTCAATAAAGTGGAGGAAGATGAGAAAAAAATTGGAGGGAGAAAAAGAAAGCACATTGAAGGAGAAGAGGAAATACTTTTTAAGGAAGAAGTGAAGATTTTCAAGGAGGAGGTTGGGAAGAAAGTTAGCAGTAAGAAACAGTTTGAAGTGAGAAAGTGAGGAAGTGAGGGGAAAGAAACTACGTGGAGAGGAGTTAACAATTGATTTCATGAAGAATGAGGAGAAAAGTCAAAGGAGGGGGGTAAGGAGAAGAAGTTGTTCAGGCCCAGAGAAAACTGAGGTTGCAGGTGTTGTCGAAGTGAACCATGATCCCGAAAATATTGATCTTGGAAGTGAGGCCAAAGTGGTCCATGGTGTTCCGAATGCTTCATTGTATCATGTAGTGAAGACGTGACTCAAACTCGCTCATGCACGTATACTGCTACTGTGCCTTTAAGGAATTACAAAACCCTACTGACGAGTGAAGCGTGGCAAAGTGAGGCAGAAGTGTTCCATGGTGGGGGACAGAACGTTGTTGACATTTCAGTTCGATTTGAGGACTAAATCAAAAGCCTTGTGCAGCTTGTCTTGTCTTCCAGCTGCCTTCTTGCTGTTGAGCGCTTTATCTACTCAATGCTTTTGACCAGCTTTTAATTCATGTGACTTTTTGGATTTTAATCTAGCATATGAGAGCACAGTGATAACGGCGAGATGCATTTGAAATTAATCCATTGCTCCCTCCAGCCAGAGTAGCTTCTGCTCTATATATCACTGGTTGTACTAACATTACAGTTCGTTTGAGGCAATGGGGGTGACTGAAGGCATCATGCCATTGAAATCCATTATCTGCCACCTAAGAGCATCTCCTGCTGACTATTAAGAGAGGACTATCTTTTTGCTGAACTTCTTCTGTGAGCAACCGCTGAATAATTAAGACTTAAAGGTGAGTGGAGCTACTGCAGGCCTTTGAACTCCAGAACATGTTTTTTTTTTTTCAGAGGCCCCTCCAAGGTGGGGGCCCTGGGCAAGTGCCCCTTTTGCCCTCCCATGAAAACATCTGTGCGTGTAGTCCTTTCTCCCGTTTTGATGGCGGCAATTTTGTTTGTTTATTTTTTCTATTTTTTTCCAATGGCCACCATGGAAAGGGAAAACAGATTGCATTTTTCATTACCCCAATGACCATATTAAAAAAATATATTTATTTCTGTTCGAAACGCCAGAGCGTTTCAGAACAGAAAAAAAATGCTTTTATTACGTCTTATGGGCTGGGGTACTTATAGCAATAAACCCTTCATGGGGGGGCATTATCACTTCAGTTAATGCCCTGGGGCCTTTAATAACTATGGGCCCTGGGGCATGATCTAAAGCAATAATGCACATGTGGACTGAGTAATCATAATAGATGGTGTTGTACCTCTGGATCTTTGGACAAATGTAAGATTCTGGAAACAATGGCATCTTCCCACTTTGATCGCAGAGGCTATTTGAACTTTACCTTTCTTGCGTTGTGAGCCAATCTTCGGCGACCAAGTGGTGGGTTGGCAATTGCAATTGATATTAATCTACAACTGCCAACTGAATTTGTCCACTCATCTGATGGTCTCTTGGCTGTGTGTATCAACTCTTTGTATGAGAAGTGGGTAATGTTACTTGTAAATCTTTATTGAAATTCAGCTAAGCATACATTGGAGCTTTTTCTTCAGAATCTATCTGACCTACTGGAGAAATGGGTGATTACATTTCCTGAATATTATATTATTCTCGGGGGTGATTTTAACTGTGATTGCTCAGAGGGCTTCAAGTATAACTCAAGCACTATTTCATACTCAGCAACCTCTTCAAGTGGCCAAAGGGGCAGAGTTGGTGATGGGTTTCTCTCTGAATGGGATCTACAGCAAAGAGAGGTATACACACAATTTGCTGCCCCCATGTTTGCATGGCATAGAGGTAATCTCTCCTTGAGAATTGATTATGTGTATTTATCATTTGCATTTAAGGGGAACTGTGGACCAGTGAATCTTTAGGATCCAGTATTTGATCTTTTGATGTGGATTTTATAGTTGCTATTAGAGTCCCTGTGTTTGAAATTGTTCCCTTACTCACCTTTCTTTCTTTCGATCGACCAGGGCCGTCTTTGAAATGGAACCAAAGATTAAGTGATACATGTACTGTACGTGTCTACATAGAGAGGAGGTCAACTGGGGTATTGTATAATGCAGATTTGAACTCATTTGACAGGGCAGCTATTTTGACCGAGTCTGTGATGTCTAGAGTTGACTGCCGGCTCCACTATGGCCGCATTGGAGAAATCTTGTTAACATGTATTTGATGCTAGAGTTGCTGCCTCTGAAAATGTAAAGAATAAGAAAATAAGAAATGTACAGATGCAAAGCCTTGCACAATTGCAATATGCCAAAGGTAAACATTCCATCTGTCAGACTCATAAGAACTATGTTAAATCCTTAAGGATTGATATGCATATTGGGGACCACCAGGTAATGCTTAAACACCTGTGTAACAACAAGTAGGGAACTTTTTGGTCCACCTTTAACAACACTTTTGGGAATTCTCGGGGTACCTTAGAGTCTTCTGTGTCTGAGGAGGCATGGGTTAAGTTATTTACTAACAAATATATATTGCCAAAAGCATTCTCCGAGGTGCTGGACCCATTTGTGGGCTCTCGCATCCGGGATGTCTGGGATGAGGAGGACGTTATATGGGCTATATCTAGACTGAATTCATCAAGAGCATCGGGTCCCGCTGGTATTCCATCCTTGATCTTGAATAACAATCCTGTTTTATGGGCCTCAATTTTGAAAATCAAATTTGATCATATATTTATGTCCAACTGTATATCAACATCATGGGCACAATCCTACATCATTCACATTTTTTAAAAAGGGTACCCCTTGGATGCTGCAATTACAGGCCCATAGCCCTTGCAGATGCATTCTCTAATGTTTTTGCATTGTTCACTCTTAAGGAACTAGAAACTGTGATGCAACAGTCAGCCCTTCCTTCACGTTTCCAAGTTCGATTTAGGCAAAAAGATGGGGACACCTTTAAATGCCACTATGTTATCTCATCTGTTGTATTATGTGAAACACAGTCAATCCGGTCCAGTTTATATGGCATCCCTTGATATGTCATCCGCTTTTGACTCTGTTATTAGACCTGTACTGTGGATCAAATTATTGAGGTTCAAACTCCCCTTAAAGTTGGTACAAAATACCACCTTGTTGGAAAGTGTGAGGAGAACAAAAAAGCTTAGGAAAAACATCACCAGCTGACGAGAGAGGAACCCTGTGGTCTACTTTAATGACCTCCAGAGAATTTCATAACTTACATCTGCTATTTAACCAAGGAAAACGGGTCCCGACATGTAGAAGGGAAAAGTCTCAAGCGACAATAGATCATATCTTTTTAGCAAGAGATTTTCTTCCCCAAATAACCGCTTTCTCAGTAAAGAAAACTACATTTACTGATCACAATTTACTAATAATCTCATGGAAATCGTTTAACATTTAAAAACTTAAGATGGTGACCCAAACTGAAGATAGTAACCAGGGAAATCGCCTAAGACTAACAGCATCAATCAATAAAATGATGACAAAGAAGTATCAGTTGGCTGCAGACCCTGGGGATAAAGAAATTAACAGGCTCACAGTTGATTACCCACCTCTGTTCACTTTATGTCGTATAGAAAAGAAAAAGTTGGGGCACACACAAAGACCAAAAATGCATAGATATGACAGGACTGTGGTAGGAAAGAAATGAGAATTGTGCAAGATCAGACGAGTGGCAACAAGGTCAAACTGTCAAGCCAGTCGGGAAGAAGTTATATTAGCAACAAATAAATACAAGTCCTGGGTAAACAACAGGACTCAGAAGAGATGTTGCGAGCGATCTGTGGACACAAATCACAAGAATTCTGATCGCTGGTAAGAACAACAGTAAGTAAAACTAACAACGCACTTCAAAATAACGTTGGGGAGTATACATGGATGAACCATTTTAAGGAACTTTTCAAACCACCATCTGGAGAAATCTACATAGAGGAAAAGAAATCGAGTATAACTTGGGACGTTCCACATGACAGCAAGATAATCTTGGGAAAAATCTGGAAGATGAAAACCTCGAGAGCCCCAGGTTCAGTTGGCATAACTAACATCGACCTTAAAAACCATCCTAAGGAATGGACCAATTTTATGCAAATGGTGTTTAAAAGGTGCGTCAAAACTAGAGAAATACCAAAATCATGGAAAACATCAACAGTAGTTCCAATTTTCAAAAAGAATAGCAAAGATAATCCCACGAACTACCGTCCAATAGCACTATTGGACGTCATTGGTAAAGTTTTCGGCTCACTAATTCTGAACCGCTTTCAATCATAATGTTATTGAGAACCTTGAAAAGGAAAATCATAGAAGGAAGTCCAAGGGTTTTTATAGCATATACGGAGGTCAATCATGGTATGCTATGGAAGAAACTGAGAGCCTGGAAGTGCCCAGAAGCCATCCTGGAGCCAGTACAGGGTTTCTATACTGAAACCTCTATGAGAGTGCGATTAAACAAGCAGGGTGTTTTCTCTGAGGAAAACAGCGAGAGGGGTAAAGCAAGGATGCCCCCTTGCCCCAGCACTCTTCATCGCACACCTGGGGCCCTTCCAAAATTCCAAGCAGAAGGTATGATCTTTCCCGCCAGCGATAGGACACACAATAATAACACGTCTCCTATACGCAGATGATTTGATTCTGCTAGACCAGACTGCAGTAGGTCTTCAACAACAACTGTACAATCTATCTGCCTACATAAAGTTCAATAACTTGGAGATTAACAAAGCCAAAATGAAAATCATGTCTCTTGAAAAATCAAGCAAGAGAATGGAAAAGCTAAAGTGGTATCTGGGTGGAACACAGATAGACAGAGTAAAATCATTTAAATATCTGGGAGTAACATTGAATAGTAACATCACAGAAACAGTGATGCAACGAGTCTTGATTGAAAAAGTAAAAAAGCAGGTATCTCAAACAAAAGCAATGGACAAAAGATTTGGTTGGTTTTCTGTGATACCGATAATCAACTTTTATTATGCAAAAGTGATTCCATCTTTGTGATATGGAGCGGAAGCCATTCCATACGTTCCTGAAAAAATATGGCTGCGATTTGAGGGTCTCTACTGGCGAATGGGTTTTAAGCCTGCCAAAATCAACACCAATGGCTTCAATATATAGAGAGCTTAGTCTGTCGTCACTCTCGGCCATGATCGAGCTGAACAGCCTGATGCTGAATAGAAAGATACTTCTTCCCACACACCCTGAAATATTGGGGATAATCAATGCTGAAATCAAGGGAGGCCATAACAAAATGCAAAGGATGTGGGAAACGAAAAATAAGAAAAAACTAAAGGAGATAGCCAGCTCAGAGGAAGAACTAAAACAGAACCCAACCAAGGTCACAGAGGGAAACAGAAGAAATTGACTGGATTCGAACCTTGGAGATCACAGCTAAAAATAAACTAACAACTAACTTGCCGATCAATATAAAAAATCCAGAATATATGAAGAAGTTTCTGAACAAAGCTCTCCAGAATACCTTTCTAAGAGCTTGTTTAAATCTTCTGAAGACCAATAAAATTCTGTCTATGAGAGGTCTCTCCACCTCTAATAAGTGCTGATATTGTGAAAACCAGGAGCAGTTAGAAACTGTAAGACATCTCCTGTTAGCCTGTCCCAGGAACCAACAAATTAAGGAAAACTTATTTGAAACACCACCTCGGTGCACTGGGATTGTACCAGAGGAAGTCTGGTGGTCACGATTGATGAGCGGAGAGAAGACGTCATTGGTGATTGCAATGAGACGGATGCTGCAACAGACACTGGCTCGAGTAGGAGGAAAATGAAGTGCAAAGAGGAAGGGAAAGAAAACGCAAGGAAAGAAAAACAAAGCAGCACAATGAAGAACTTAACTGTCATGGAAGACGGTTTAGGGAAAATCTTGCACCGCCTCCACACGCACTTTATGCAGGACTTAAAGTGAAGGACATTTGTGGAGCACTATTTCCCTTTACCATTCTGAACTCAACTCGTCTTCTCCTCTTTTGTTTTCATCTTTTTTACTTACCAGTATGATCCTCTTCGCACTTTTTCGTGTCACCCTTCTTTCTTTCTCAAATGTCTTTTTGTGGAAAAGAGCGAGATGGAATCAAAGAACTTATTCATCAGAAGTTAACAAAATTGTAATCATGTAAAAATTGTAATGAATTAACACGAGTAATAAAAAAATACCACCTTTAAGATTAGGATCTCTAGTAAGGGGGCTCTTACAAGATCTATTGCCACCTTCATGGGTGTCAAGCAAGGCTTCTCATTGGCGTCAACTTTGATCAATTTATATCTTAGCGATACTGAAGATTTATGGAATGCTCCTTCTATAATACCTGCAAGGCTCGGCGGGCTAAGGCTGCAGTGTGTGGACTTTGCCGATGATTTAATTTTCTTTGATAGGACATGGTTTACAAGTTAAATTAAAACTATTTCTCCAATTTGCAGCAGCCAACAACTTGCAAGCAAATGCTGTTATGTCCAAAATTGATGTATTTTCAAGAACCCATAAGATTGAAACTATGTACTGGACCATGGGGACTGAACAGATTGATTGAGTTTTGTAATTGAGATACTTAGGATACAATGTTACCATTTATCCGTTTATATGTATGCGGAAAGCTTCTTTGTTAGAAAAACATCAACCTTTGATATCACATGTGACTTTTTTTATGGTTAGGGTGTATACATTTCTGTTGCTTCCACTTCTAAATTATTATCTGTTGAAGATTGAGCCCATATTACTGCATGGACTAGACATGTGTCTACAAAACGTAGGTGATTATTTGAACTACCTACATGCATGCATCTGGAAAGAGGTTCTTGGTTTCTCTAAATCTATGCCAATTGCCATCATTAGGCATGCAGTGATACATATCTCTTTACTTACCAGATACTGCTGGCGGCAGCTTTCACATTTTGCAAAATGTGTAACCCCCCCCCTGCAACTCATTATATGTTGACTTGGGTTTAATGTTGGTGACTACAGCCTTACCTGTGTCATGTTATAGAGACAGAAGATGCATCTTCTTCTTAGTGAGATTGACTTTAGCAAAGAGGAACTCATTAACCATCCATGCATTGTCAAAAAGAAACTCTTTTTATTGACTTCGTGCAGTTGATCTAATAGATTGTATAGCCTATTCAAAGAATAAGCTAAATTTCCTCCTGGGAAGAAGGGCAATCTTAGCCCATACTTGAAATATTTTCCATGCAATAAGGCACAAGTACTTTACATGTGTTTTTGCCTAAATCAATTTTCCACTGGGGAACTGAACAAGTTTTGGGCATCTTTCACATCTTTAAGCTTTAAACATCTCTACAGACTCTAATTTTTGTAGGAGGATTAAATGCCTGGAATCTTGAAGGCTTTGGATAATTAACTGTCCATATTCTAGACAAACTAGGCTTAGACTGGTTAATTTGAATATGCATTTTACTTTGAATATGCTCAAAAACTCTTCTGGTCAAGACTACTGTGGGGCGAGAATGTTGCTTTCATTTTATCTTTATATCGTGTTTTAACTTTGCTTGAGTCACAGGGTTGTAAACATTCCTGGTGAGCATGCATTGTCAAATCGTTATTTTCTAGGGGATTGATCAATCATTTTGATTTATCTGTATTTTTGGGATATGTCATAATAGAATCTTTTTGAATTTGGTTGAGTGATAAAGAAATGTATATATCAGTATATGTTTTATTTATGTGTTATCTTCTTTGTAAAGGTTTAAAATAAACCAGGCACAAATACAATATCAACAAATAGTGATCTTGGAATGGGTAAGGAAAGAACATATGGAAGAGGTGTTGAACCTACATGTAGCCTGAAACATGCTCATTGTTTGTCCAGAGAATGTTGACACACCAAGAACTTTTCATGAAACTCTGGAGTAAGGGGTCTCACACACCCAACAAAGAAACATACAAGAAAGCAGGAACATCTAGACAGAAGGGTGGGGATAGTTCAAAATGTGGTTAGTCACTCTGGGTAGGGAAAATGGAGGGATGACTGGAGAAGCTAAACTGACAACTTTAGTTTCTACCTATTGCATTATTTTTTAATTATTTTTGCAAGGTTATTCCCAATCCCTAATGAACCCATATCATCTTTACTTTTCATTGCGTGCCTTGATTTATTGATCCCTAAGAAAATTAGTAAATAATGCATTTATTACATTACTAGTGGTTATGTTCCTGTCCACACCAATATTAACATTGTTAACCCATCTGGTATACTAAAACAAAACTGGAACTTTAATGGCAGGTGTAGACATGTTTAAACTGTGTCAAAATAATAAGTCACAAAATTGGAGACCTTATTAAAATATAAATGTGATACCATCTCAAGTTCCAGCACATCCTTGCTGCAGTATTCTCTTTATTATGCACTGTGTGGCTTTGAGATTTGTATATATCCGGCTGCATAGAAGGTCAGGTGTCCACTGCCTCTTACAGCAAAGATTTAAGAAGTTAACTTTTACCTTCATAAGAAAGGTATTCCTCAAAGAATCCTTAAAACCCAATATCCAAGCCTTTTCACCACATCTACAATATTGTGAGGACAGATTTTGGAACTTTCTCATGAACTGTCGAAATAAATAGAGAACATGTTTATTCTTGTGCCACTTTCCTTTGCCATAGATTAAACCTTTGATCCAGAAGCTTTAAAAAAGAGTTTGTTTTTTAACAATGACTTGTTAACACAACATTTGTTATCCCACAAGACATTTACATCATCCATGTAGAACATCTCCTTCACCTGACACCCACTTCCACCAAGCACACCTCCCACATATCACTGCTCATCTAATGTTCTAAAGGAAACATACAAGATGTAAAGAGCAAATCAGACAATACTCATGCTTGTCATAATACACACTTTACAGGATCCCCATCAGTTACTAACATTGCCCCAACACACCCCATTCAAGATTATCATTCAATCCCTCTGTCTAACATACCAGTGAGCCAGGAAACCTTTATCGGTCTAACACTCTGATCATGAATACCTGAGATACTCGCTCAAAAGCTCTCTCAATATCCACCATTGTGGAATGCTTGGGGTTCCATCACAATGTAGTAGTGGAACCCTTTGCTCAATATTCCTAGTGAGATGTCGCATCCCAATGATGATGGTACTGTGTCAGTGTAACACAATTAAAATTGCACAGACCTTACCACTGTCAACAAGGAGATCATGTGGGTCTCCGCGGTGTGGACAGGGTTTCTCCTGGGCCAGAATCAGGGAAGCCTTCCATGGGCTGCTGGAGGAGGGAAAAGCATTGTCATATTTATATAGTGGGAAACAAAAGCAATAAGATGTATAATAGCAAGGCAGAAGCAAGTCCCTGAGATTTATGTTCCTACCCTTGCCTATAAAAGTATTTAACATGCATTTCGGTACTGATTGGGCCTGTGGTTTGGTCAGAATGCTTGGCCAATGAGTATTTCCTCTCATAAATGGCACAGAGATCTAACATGTGATGGTGGACCTTCCTGACTGGGCAATGATGACAGTGATCACTTAGTGACAATGCTCACTCAGTTAAGAGCTCACCTTGGATATCGCTGTGTGGCCTCAAGCCAATGTTTGGAATGCTGGCAGGGCCAACTCAGACCTTCATCCATGAAATGTTAATACATTGAGTGCCATTGCATTTGGTAATAATGATAGCAATAATTACCATTCTTAGAATTGGGAGGAATCCTTAATTAGGTGATACCTTAAAAACGTGATTACCAATATTATATTTTATTGTATTTTTTTATTTATTAAGGTACAATACATTTCTCTAAGAAACACTTACAAAACAGAAAACAACAGTTATTTTGGATGTCCTGGATCAGTTGCAGTAGATAAAATGTCAGTTAAAGAGAAATGAACCAGCGTATGATGGGGAGCATATGGCACAGAACTAGGGATGGGATGAGACAATCGATAGACAGTAGCAAGAGATATGATGTGATAAGATAGTTGATTTGTTTAGCATCTATACAAAATGTGTTTCAAAGCGGTTCAAGGCAAGGGAGGGAACAAGGGAAAATACAATGACATTCTTACAGGCCATGAACAGTAAGCATGTGAAATAATCTCTCATACTCAGCCTGACATAGTTTCAGCTAGTGCAATAGCTAAGACGTAGATAAGGAATGGCGGGGGAGACTTAGAAGGAAATGGAAACAGACAGGCGACTACCGTACTTGGCCTGTCGACATTCCTGATAGAGCTGGAGAAAACCAAAAGGTGGGGGAGAGGGGTGCAGAAAGGGAAGGGGAGGAACAAAACAAACAACTATCATACTAGGCCTGACGACATTTCAGATAGTGCTGGAGGGCGGGGACAATTAAAGGGAGGGGGAGGAGACAGACAAGGTTGCTATCATACTAGGTCCAGGGACAATTCTGATAGAGTAAGTGCATAGAAGAAAGTAAGGGAAGGAGAGGAGGAGATAGGAAAAGGGAGAAAGCAAGGGAGGAGAGAACAGAGAGTAAGCAGTCAAAAAGAGTGGAGAAGCAAGAGGGGAGAGCAAATACAATTGCAAAAGTCAGTAGTAACACATAATGTTGCAATCCAGGATACAAGATGATGATGGGAACAGCATGATTCAGGGCCACCGTGAGTACAAGAGCAAAGAAATGACAACAGCTGATGAAGTTGCGCACTGCAATCAAAGTCATAAAAGTCAAATCAGCATTGGCCACAAGACGGTGATGGTGAAACCAGAATATTTCAGGACAGACTCCTGCAGAAGTAGGCTGGAGGGGGTGGTCAGGGTAGAAGAATCTAGCAAAACAGGCAACAACTGTGTGTGAAAAGGGTGGGGGGCAGAGGGGAACATCACAGGGGACAAGAGGGGTTGGGCCTGTGGGGACAGAGGGAGTAAACACATGTTGGTGCATGCTTACCTGCATTCTGACCAGGGGGTCAGGCCCTGAGTCCTCCTGGCCGGAACAGGTCTAAACAGGAATTGGCCTTTTCTTTGTCTGCCCTTCGCTTTGGACGCACGGGCACGAGACACCCTTGATCTAAGAGTCAAGAGCAAGAAGGAAGAGGCAGGGCTAAGAAGGTATGATGGGCTTAGGCCACATGACCTAGATCCACTTGCACCTGCTCCTCATCTTCTAAGGAAAAGAGGCTGGAGGGCTCCTTAAGAATGGAAAAAGAATGGCAACCTGTAAGGCACCAGGTGGGCGGGGCTTGCTAAGTGGGGAAAACGAGCGGCAACCAGGAAGGCACCAGGTGGGCGGGGTTTGCTAAGTGGGGAAAATGAGTGTCAACCTGGAAGGCACCAGGTGGGTGGGGCTTAGGCCAGGTGAACTAGATCCACTTGTACCTGCTCCCCATCTGCAAAGGAACAGATGCTGGAAGGCTCCTTAAGAAGGGAAAAAAAGCGGCAACCAGGAAGGCACCAGGTGGGCAGGGTTTGCTAAGTAGGGAAAAAGAGTGGAAACCTGGAAGGCACCAGGTGGGCAGATTATTATTTAGGGTATTGATTATTTAGGATGTGGTATTTACAGTACAGTTAGGTACAGGGAAGTCATGTAGGGGAGTAATGAGAGAGGGCACAGGGTATCATAAAGAGTCAAGGAGATGGAGCTTCAGTGTGTATTTAACAGAGTGAATAATAAGGGACTTATTGACATGCGGTAGCAATTAGTCCCAGCGGCACAGGCTAGAAGGGAGAAGGAGTGAAATCAAAAGAATGAACAGGGTTGACTGGGAGCAGAGAGATTAGGAGGGTACTGAAGTGGAGGATCCATGGAGGAGAGTAGTAGGGGATTGTGTTAGCTCGGTGGGTGGGTGACAAATCATGCACATATTTAAAAATAGCTGTCTGTTGTAATTTAAAGAGGCAATACATTTTCATGGAAAGCCAACTGACATGGTGGGGGTGTTTGGAGTTGGGTGAGATTTTAAGCAGATTATAGGGAGTATGGGTGGGGTCATTGTGTGCTTTGTGGAGAGGTGTGACAGAGTAGGGATGGTGGAAGAAAATGGGACTGAAACAGTAATTAAGGTGACTAAGTACTGGGGTCTTCATAATAGTGTTGGCAGATCTGTGAGGAATAGGGATAGGTTTAGCTAAAATGAAGGTGCTCATCTTGGACAAAGTAGAGTTGGTAGTTATAAATTGATGAAGTCATACATCACTGTCTAAAATGACCTTCATGAATACACTGTTTACAACCATCAATAACATTTAAAACAATTGTAATAAATCGGTTTCTAGTTTTTCATTCTAATTTTGTATTCTGCTTCTTATTTTCAATGCACTTTTGAACTCCTTGTTTTTTAGAGTGTATATTATGGGGTTACACAAGGGACCCACGCTAATAAACACTAACGATAATATTTTGCTCTGCATCACTGAATACGCTGCGGTTGGGCGCATGTAGGTAAATAGGAGTCCTCCAATGAACAAGATAAACACAGTGAGGTGGGAAGCACATGTGTAGAAAGCCTTGAATCTCCCGGCTGTAGACTGGATTTTCAGGATGGCTTTGATAATGCTGACATATGATGTAAAGATGAAAGAAAATACAGGTATAGCAATAGTTGTGCACAATACATAGGACATATTTTCTACTGAGCGGGTGCTACTGCAGGTCAGATTCATTAGAGCTAAGATATCACAGAAGAAATGACTGATTTCATGTCTCTTACAAAAGGAGAATTTAGATATTAGGACAGTGTGAGTAATTGACTCAGTGAAACCACCCACCCAGGCTCCAGCGGCCAATGAGAGACACAAACTCTTAATCATGATTGTTGTGTAACGTAAAGGGTGACAAATGGCTACGTAGCGATCATAAGCCATGATGGTCAGGAGGGAGATTTCTATTGCTAGTATAGCTATGAAGAAGTAAACCTGCAGCAGGCATTGCAGGAGAGTGATATGCATGCCCTGCAGGTAAATGTTAGTCAGCATACCTGGAAACATGAAGGAGGAGTAACAGATGTCTAGAAAAGACAGGTTGCTGAGGAGGAAATACATAGGTGTGTGCAACTGGTAACTGCAGTAAATTACCATCAGGACCAGCAGATTCCCTGCAATCGTTAACAGGTAAATTACAAAAAATCCAACAAAAAGGG
This sequence comes from Ambystoma mexicanum, assembly GCA_002915635.3. Classification (NCBI taxonomy): domain Eukaryota; kingdom Metazoa; phylum Chordata; class Amphibia; order Caudata; family Ambystomatidae; genus Ambystoma; species Ambystoma mexicanum. Next base: position 72,015 of record PGSH02019327.1, on the reverse strand, counting down.
GCATCCACAGGTATGGCTGCTCAGAGAACCCCAAAAGAAGAAATTCTGCCCGAGTGTTTGATTTTCTCCTCCCATCTGCACGTAGATCCATTTTTATGTGTTGAATAATGAAGTTCTGCAAAGACACAAGATAATACGTTAGAGTAAGCCTTTTACCAAGCATTAACTCTGATATGCCAATCATGCCATTATATATATATTTGTATTCATTAATATCGATGCCAATCTCATGACAAGTGAATTTTGCATTGGATAATGCGTATATATAATTCAGTTATCATCACCATTATGGCAAACTGCAGCGGAGAAAATGCACCAGAACTGGATTACAAAATGATTGTGTTATCCACCTTTCACGAGCCCCTTCTAACCTTTTCATTGGCCTGAATGTCCTGCTGTTTGCAGTTAAAAATGGGATTTGTGTGCATAAACCTGCCAAATTCGCAAAAATACTTGTGTGTGTGCATGGAAAGCGTTTCGCTATTTTGGGTTTGCAGTCACACTTTTGGTTCATGGAATCCAGATTTTACCACAAGAAAAGCAGAAGCAACATACAACACAAATCTCACTTATTTATCTCTGGCGTTGTTACCTAAGCTCATCCTAAATCAACATTATTGATCATACCTCCTTATATTTCACGTGTAGTCAATGAAGTGTGGCAAGCCACTGGTTTTGAGCTACTGCACATTAATGGTTTTAATGCTAAGGTATGATGCTGCCCAGCATTACAAATATAAATCTGTAAAATGATCCATGAATGTACTTGTGCTCAACTTAACATTCAGATGCGTAGCATAGCATAAACTATATCCACATCAGATAATGTATAATATTAAATGATGATTTTGTCCTTGGAAAATACTTGATGGTTATTTATTTAATTGACTGTTGGAGTCGAAAAAATAACATAACCACAGCCCACAGGTGTTTCGACCTTGCATAGGTCTTTGTCAAGGGTAGTGTGTGATAAGAAAGTAAAGTATAATAATAAACACAGCATTAGATACCCTTGTACAATGTCATGTTTTCACTATCAGATAAACAGAGAAGAGAGGAAAAGAAGGTATATGTTAGTCTTGTACCATTATACCATCAAAGAAGTAGACCATAAAATCAATTTGTATGATCTAGTCAACCTACTATTGCAAACCTGATGCCTATCTATTTGTCATGTGCCCTGTTTAGTTCCCGAAAATATTTAACATTGTATGATCACTGGAACTGAATCAAACTAATAATTACAAAATGAAAATGACACAATTATGCACATTTTCTGTAAACCTATTAATATATTATTGTATTATAAGTCCATATATCAAGAATAGAAGATTACTCAATGCAATCCAATCAACCTGTTAGTTAAAAAGCAGAGGAGTGTTACGCCCAAGTGAACTTATCATTATATAGAGTGCAATAAATTACTTGAGCAACCGGGCCATTTTGTTCCCATTGGGATCTTAACTAGTCAAATGTTCCACAAAAGAATATTAAGAAAGTATCAGAGTTCTGATGGCTCAATAATCCAGTGAGCCCAATAGTAACAGTTTCCTTCCTCCCCAAGTCTAAAATGGCGATAGAAGTCATATCAATAAAGAGTACTGGGTGTGATCAACGTGCAATGATCAAAATAAGGTGTCCCAAAGAATACCTGATAGTCAGTGGGAAGTAACCTATCTTGAATGAACAGCAGTCAATCCTCGATGCTCCATGTGAGTGCTGCAAATTAATTTGCATATTTTCAAAATTCTGTTTAGAGGAGAGAGTAAGGAATAGTACGTTGATTCTTCTGCACCCTGCAAATGCATATGTTGGCAGTGGTGCTGGAATGGGAGACTCGACAATATGATCAGTCTACCTATATTAAAGTGGATGGATGTGTTCATCCCGGCCTTGTTGGGGTTAGTATTGGCATGCTGCTTGTTCAGGGCCACCATTTTGTATTGTACGATTTATATACAATGAGTAGCGTCACATGCAATGCGTGTGATGTCATTCATGAAGAAACATTATTCAATGTAAACAAAGTACGTGAATATTCCATATGGAAAACAAAATAGTATGTTGTATCAGTTGATATTTTGGACAATCATCTGCTGATCCTAAGGTTGGTTGATTACACTGCTTCTGGATGCAAGTTTTAATCCGACAATTAATAGTGGACACATAGTTCAAACATGAATGGTGCAAAATATATACAATGAGCACTGTTACGCACTGTGCGTGTTACATCATTCATAACAAGACATTTTCCACTGTAAGCGAGATGCCTGAATATTGAATAATAATTCTTAAAGTGGCCCGAACCACTATTTCCAAGGAGAATTGAAATGTGGTAAACATTTTGATTCTCTTATTTCTCAAAAGAAAGGTGTACATTTCTGAATGTGCAAAAGGTGGCACACAGAATGTTCTGGTTGATGTAAACTTGATCATCCTGTTAGGTTATAAATGCATTTGAGAATGTTTGGAAGAATGATGATTATCATATGTCTAATCAGTTGTCTGGTAGATGAGGTTCATTGGCAAATCTTTTGACAGAGATTTTGTTGTGAAATGACTAAGAACATACTTTAAACAAATGGAATCGTCTATGTGTGAAATACTGCCACCAATTGTTTGCAGTAAAAATAAATAATTTCAGTATACCAACCGCAAAACTTAAAAACACGAACATATTCATTCCAATATCAGTGTGAAATCAAAAATCCCTCATTATCACAGGAACATGCTCATTTCATGTTAATTGTTGAGGACTGAGAAAACCGTATGAAAGTTGCAGGTATGTCTTGCCTCTAGTTGCAATCTTAGTTCTCTGTCCACGCCTCTGATATCGCATTTGGTAGTCGGTATCCTAATGAATCTCCCATTCTTCTTTTCTTCCGGCTGGTGAAACTCCTGCCAATGTGCTGCTAATGGGAGCTTGAGGTCTTGACTCCCCATAATATTCACATGCCCTCTGATCCAAACCTGGAGTTCTTGCAAATATACCTATCCAGCGAAACAGAATACAAAGCGTGTTGCCCATTTCTCTGGGGCCATCCGCAACAGCACATTTCAAGTCCCAACAGGGCCAGTTGCTCTGGAGGGATGTAACCATTCTATCAATTTCTTTAAGCTGACTACAGTATAACTACCATACCATTTCGACTCCTCCACTTCAATCAGCTCTTCTCTGATCACCTGTGTTCCAAGTGTCTTTCTGACATGGACAATCCATTTGCTTTCTGGAACACTATTTATAAAGCTCTCCTCTTGGCATCATTCATAGCACTCCACATACCCTAGTGATTATTTTTCTGAGCACAATCAGCGACAGCATGCCAAATATCTTCCTTCCCGAGCCCTTCGCTCATCCGCCTCCAATTCCCTCAGGGTTAGCCGCTTCTCGAAGCAACGAGCTGGGGGTAGATCTCTCTCCGCGGCAGGGGCCTCCCTCTGGAACAGCCTTCCTGCCTCCCTGAAACTTGAGGAGAACCATCTCCGGTTTCGGAAGCACCTCAAAACCTTTCTCTTTGCTTCTGCTTTCTCTCTCCCTCTCCCCTGCTGAACAGCTAATTTAATTCCTCACTGAAACTGCACTGATCCTGCAACTGGACCACTCTAAACGGCCTCGGCCCTGGGCCCTGCCACTCTCCACTTGCACTGATGCCCTGGAACCCCTTTGCACTGCGGGACTGTCTCTGTATCCCTACAGCCCCCCCCCTCCCCAGCACTTGTTCTGCACTTACCTCACACTTGCCACCAGCTGGCCCTATTTATTTATTTATTACGTTACGCCACTTACCTTGTACTGCACTTCCCCCTCCCCTCCCCTTGCCACTTTCCCCCTCCCCCACCCCTGCACCTGCGCGATCTGAATGACACCTGGCCTAGTAAATCGTTGTCTGTCTCCCCTTGTCCCCCCCTCCCTGCCTCGTCGCGCCTTGAAACACATGTGTATAGGCGCGTTACAGATACCATATCATATCATATCATGTCTCTTCAGCCTTAATGTATTGGTAGTGACGCAACCAACTTGTATATTGTTTTTTTATCAATCTTATCTGCATGGTAGCATCAGTGCTTTGTGTATTTGTAATTGACTGTCTGCGTTGTTGTTTAGCTTTATGTATAGTCCAATTGAAGGGATTTTTTTTTTCCATGGGAGAGATTCCATCTCTCACTGGTGCTAAATAAGTTTCAATACAGAAACAGAAGTATGTTAGCCATACTTCTGTTTCTGTATTGAAACTTATTTAATCTTGTTTACCAGATATTCGAATTTTGTTATGATTCCATTGCTACACTCTATGTTAACCAGCTGATCTTTAAAGCCTATTAGTTCATATTCGGCATATTCTTTGGCTTTTTATATTCTTTTTAGGGTTCCGTCTGATCCGATTGGCAGCATTTTTGGTACCTATATTGCTATTAAGTTGATGTATAGTCTTTTCTTTAGTGTAGGACATCAGCAAACATAGGGGAAAAAGGTTGCTTTCTTTTCTAGGACCCACTGCCATGTCAATCACGAGGGTATTGGCTCTGTCATTCACCATCATATAGTAAATCGTAGATATACTAGCACCCCCAACACGAGTTGCACTACGATTGATAGCACCCATTGTGTTACCATTCAACATTCTCAGTTGTTATTTTACAAACAGGGAGGCCCAAGGTCTTCCATAGATGTTAGAAAAACCACGCTCTATTGGCTCAGAACATTGCTCACCTGTCTATTGCATGTCAGGTAACACTATTTTAGCGTTACAGTCACCAACCAATATAATAGGCATATCAGAGTCAGTTTCCTCTAAAATTCGGGAAACCGTGGCGTGGTAACTAGTAACAGAGTGGAAAAATTGGGTAAGTTAGTCTTAACAAGCACTGCCAGCACCAATGGCATTTCACCAAATAGTTTTAGGCCTGTCCGCGGATGTCTGATAGCAGTTAGCAGGCCCCCTTTAGGGTGACCTCTTTGTGCTTTAGTCACCATGCTTTGTATGGTACACCACCCATCTACATCACACTGCTTGTAGAGCCAAGTTTCTTGGAGGGCAATCATACAAAAGCAATGGAGATTAGCTAATAACCCAACATCTCCTGTGTAATGTTGATTGCCCCTAGTATTCCATGATAATATCACGTCAATATCATCAGGGTCGTGGTTCGAAGTGTGGTATAAATGCCATTGGTAGCCATTGCCAATAGCCATCAGCCATACAACCTTCTATTGGTTATGTTGTATGATTGGTCTTAGATATAATTGGGACCAAGGTGACCTTTGCGATTCAATGGTTATCTGATAAAAACAGGCTGAGAGTCTTTATTTAGCTTAGGAATAATAGGCAGCATCTGATTCTTAACTTTACGCATTGATGTTTCTTTACATGTATAGCCCAACTTATCTAACAGATTGCAATGGATAAGGATATACTCCAAGGTGACAATGTCAGCACACCACACGTTTGTGGTCACCATCATTGGAGTCACTAATTGGTCAACAATAACACTGGAACAATGGCAGAGCATAGATCGAAAATGCCGTGTCTATTCAGAACCTCCAGTTTTCCTGTCGTATTGATGGACTGAAACTGTAGTGCTCTAATAAAGTTCTTTGGGTCTTTTTTATAGTTCGGAGAATTATTATCTGACGGCATCTTATCTTCAAATTGCACAGATTTGTTCTTCGGTTTGTCACCATTATTATTCATTGCTGTCTCCTCTGTTCTAATATTTGGTTTAGTATTCTCCAGATTATTGATGTCTGCCTCATCAAATCATGTTTGCATATATATCAGAACCGCATCTGATATACCATAAAGTTTCTTGTCGATGTATACGGCAAGGAATTAGCCATCTGTTATTTAGATCTGGGTTTCAGTGTTTTCTTTACTTTATTTTTTTAATGTCAGTTTCTCAAGTTCCGCCTGGATTGCCACTGTATGAACACCCGCAAAGTTAGGCTTTTTGGTCATTGGGGTCGGTTTAAAATGGGGGGGGTTTGATGGAAGTTGATGAGGATGGAATTGTCATGGTATCATTCTCAACACTAGAAGCAAGCACTTCTTTAGCTATACAGGCATTTTTTAAACATCTACCTGCTATGTCGCTGTACATAGCGGCTTGAGACACTTTTTCTTTACGTGTGTCCCACCCTTTTTACTTGTATTGCTCTTAAAGCTGCTGCTCATACCGTTTTCCCGTTCAGTGATAGTATATCCATCAGTTGAATTGGCAAAAGCCATATCTATGTTGGGGTGACATAAGACCTCTGCAGGTACAAAAAAGTGCTAATATGAGGTATCTCTACTTCAGTGTTGACGCCTACATCTCTAAGAGTCTTTCTATCTCTATTAGTACTTTTATGTAGGAGCACAGAGTGAACGTCTAGTTTACGTTCAATATTTTCACATTCATCAACTAGATTAGTTAAAACATTCTCTAATGCCTCGAATAATTCTTCTGTGTTCATGACAGCAAAACTAACATTATTCGAGGAAGCAGTGGTGCTAGCATTCATGGTATTATTGTTTAAGGACGGGGTTAGCAAAGTGCCTAGTGTCTACGCTCTTCGCTACATGTTACCACTCCCATTATTGGGTCGACAGCACATCTTTCTGACACGTTATTCACAGACACATCATTAATCAGTATATAAGGTGTTATGGCGTTCTCTTCATCACAGGCGTCATCAATCTGAATAGGTAAAGGGACAGTAGCTGCTTTCATCGTTGGCACACTCGGTTTTGTGACGTCTTTTGGTTTTACAATTACCCTCTGCATATCGCGGGGCTCACTGTCACACAATGACTCACAATTAGGCATTGAGTCTAGATTATAATGCCTCTCACGAATGGCAATCTCACGAAATTAATTCTCTATCGCTATAGTGCTTTTCTTGGTAATAGCCCTTTCATCTTTCAAAGTAAGAGTTTCACTTGGCCCATGTAACATTAAAGAAAAGGGCTTAGCGCCTATACAAGGATGTCTGAGTGCTAGATCATCCACAAGTTATTTTTTTTTTATTCTCCTCATCCACAGCTGACAACTGTGTTGGTATTACACAGGTAGAGCGCTCAATTGTGTTAACAAAAGTAGTCCTCCTGGCAAGCGTTCCTTTGGGTAGCAAGCCAGGTTTGGATATGGCATTTCGTTTGCACATTCTACTAGGTCTCTACGTCATTCCAGACGAAGCATCCAATGTATATTTAATTATACGCTCACTTGGTTTACAAGGTAGTTTAGTAGATTGGGCAGCAGAGGACCGTAATTCCATGTGCTTTCACCTGTACCCTGCACATATCCTAGGCAGCCACATAGGTCGACCATTCACAATGACTTACCATAAATCAGACGTTCTGTGCTGAAAAAACAAAAATCCCTTTCCCAGCCCGCTGCCCGTGAAGCAGCGAACAGTGCTACTTCAAAAAGCTACTTCCAGAAAGTGTGCACGCAAAAAAGCTCGATCACCTTGCTTTTTGTAGCTTTCTGGGTAATAAAGGGGCGGGGCTCCCAGCCGTATTACCTATAACCAAAGAAACCACATTAAATAATGTCCATTTATAGCAGATATCTGTATGAGTCCATGATACATATCTTCAATAGTCTTGGGGATGTATTATAGTACCTGGAAGTAAAATCCGTACCGTATCTGTGCACTCCACGTGTTTTAGGAACTCCCATCAGCGTAGCCTCAAAGCCAAAAGCGGTACTTCAAAAAGCTACTTCCAAAAAGCGAAACATATTCATCTTCCAGTCCATGGCTGACTTAAAGGACTGGAGCCCCAGCTCATATCAGGCTTGCCATTGGGCAACTCATTGACAAATTCAAGACACTCTTCCAAATGTTTCCCTCATACTGATCCCATTTTAATATCTGCACACATGAAAAGATTTCCAGGCCATACAACAATGACGGAATAACCTTGGCTTCATAGTACTCAATTACTGCACGTATTGAGAATTTGCAGAAGCTCCTGTAAATCTTCTTCATTGGTTCTATTAGAGGTATACATTTGTGGTCTAACTCCAATTCCAAAGAGCAGAGTGTTTGAGTAGATCTCAACTTTAGCCCCAGAAATGTCAATTCATTTATGACCAGTGTTGTCTGATTCTGGAGGACCCATTTAAAACTATTTTTCTTAGGTCCAAAGGCAGACAGCAAGTGCTGCAGTTCCACGGGTGAATAGTCCAACAGGACTATATCATCCGCATATACTACCCAGTGAACAGATTTTTTACACATTTTGGCCATATCATAGATTGCCCTGCAAGCCCGCTGTCCAGATCCGCCAAATATAGGTTGAAGCGGCAAGGGGTAAGTATGCACCCAGGCCTAACACCTCTTTCTGTGAAGCCCTCTCCTGACAAATCTCCCTGGGCAATGAGTCAAACTCGAAAGGACGAACAGTAATGGAGAGCCATAATTATAATTAATTCTCACCAGCAGCCCTTTTGGAATCCCCATGACCTAAGCTTGGCCCACAGACGTTCCCTCTTAAATGTGTAAAATGTCTTGGAAAAATCAAGCCAAGCACTGTATTACATGTGTCCTTTTTCCACCACTGTTGACTTTGAGGCAATTGTCATCACTAACCCATTTAATGATGTAGATAGGCCCTTACGGAAGCTTATTTGTACCTTGACATGATATACTCTTTTTGTATCCACTCCTCCAGGTTTCTTAGAATATTTGCATCAAAGATCTTTCCATCCACATCTAGAAGGGCGATCGGACGCAGTTGGACGGATCAGCCCGGTCACCCCTCTTGCAGATAGGAATAACAATTTCCTCTTTCCGTGAGAAGGGAATTGTAGATGTCTTCAAAATGTGTTCAAAGAGTAGCATATCAATCCTGGACCACAGGTCAATGTTAGATTTTAGAATGGAGTTAGGGCCTTTTGCTCTTGAAGAAGACGATTTTCTAATCAACTCTGATCAACTCTGCCAGCAGGTCCTGATCAAAGGTCAGTTGCCACCTCCGCTTTATTAGATAGTTCCTCTCCTCTAGTATCTTTGGCTTGTATATATCTGTCAAATATGAGCACCAAAGCTCTTCTGACATCACGTTACTTTGTATTTCGGCTTGATACCGGGTCGTGTATTAATTACATTCCAGAAATTCTATGATTTTTCGAGCCAAGCGCGCTCAGCATTCTCTCCCCATCCTGTTGAAGGCATAGGTACTTATGCAATGCACTACCAGTTTCTATAGTTATGTTGCAACATTTTCAACTCAATCCTATATTTTTGTTGTGTACTCACTGTATACTTTAAGTTCCTAATGGATCTTCTTGGTGCTCTCTACTAATCCAAGTTTCCTCATCACATGTATGTTTACATTCCTTATTCATAGCTACATTGGGGGGATTTGGTTGTATAAAATGTGAAGGGTTGCAAAGTTTGGCCAAATCTTCATCTGAGGTCTCGTCCATAGATTTGTTCAACCTGTTATTTAAAACTTTCCCATTGCCCTTATACTTCACAATCCGATTCTTGGAGTTATTTGCCAACATATTAAAATGTATGCACGTCACTCTATAGGTATATTCGAAATTCATCACATTAGCTAACTGTGGTCACTGCTACCTTTATCCAGGACCTGGAAAGATAAGCAAAGAGGAAATAAATCTTCTGATAGCACCAGAAAATCCAAAATTGAAGCCAAAGACCTTCTATACCACGTGACCGAGGGCAATATATCTGCCATTAAACAACCTTAAATTCCAACTTTCAAAGAATGTTAACCATTTTTTCCGAGAACGTGCAAGTGCATGGGGAAGTGAAAAGGGGGAAAGCACCTGGAAGTGGGGTCACATTGGAAAGTGTAGAATAGAGGAGAGAACAGAATAAAGAATAACAAGTGAAATAAATAAATGAATAAAGACGATAAACAGTGGTAGTGCAACCGGCAAGTGGCAAAGTGCTAGGTTAGTCTGATTGGGTGTATCAGATAAGTGCAGAAGAAGAGTGGGTAGGGGGCTTTATGGGTACAGATACAGGCATCAGTGCAAGGGGTGGCCTGGAGGCAGTGCAGGAGGGTGGCAGGGTGAGCAGGTACGTGGGCACAAAGGATGGAGGGTGGCCAGGTGCATGGTGCCGCGAGAGAAAGCAAATCAGCAGGGGAGAAGAGGGGCAAAAGCAGAGGCAAAGAGGAAGGTCTTCAGGTGCTTCCGGAACCAGAAATGGTTCTCCTCAAGTTTCAGAGTGGCAGGGAGGCTGTTCCAAAGGGAGGCTGCAGCCAAAGACAGAGATCTACCCCCAGCTTGTTTCTTTGAAAAACGACTGACATTGAGGGAGTTGGGCATAGAGGAGCTAATGGCTTGGGAGGGGAGGTATTTACGGAGGGATAGTTGAAGGTATTTTGGACCCAGGCCCCAGAAAGCCTTGTGGACAATGCAGAGGGTTTTAAATGTAATCCTTGCATCCACTGGGAGCCAATGAATGGATTTCAGAAATGGAGAGATATGATCCCAGGGCTGGAGGCCAAGGACAAGTCTTGCATTCCTGTTCTGGATTAGTTGTAAAGGACGGAGAGTGGAGGCAGGTAGAGATGATCTTTACACTTGTTAGCACTTCTGATAAAGCTTCCAAAAAGTCTGCTAAGCTAGCACTGGCAGGGTTCCAGTAGATATTAATCACTATTAAGTGAATTGGACCCGGAGTATTGGAGGGCATAGATTGTTTTGTATTAAAGAGCATAAGGCTGCGCAAACTGAAATCATCTTCCCCCCACCCGCCGGGCAGCCACAAAAGCCTCTTGTGGCCAGTTGCTCTATTTTTAGAAATCCGTCCATTATATTCGGTTCTGTAGCCAACTCTCTTGAACTACTACTACTGTTTGACAAAGGCACAGGTTGTTATATGTGATGTAAAGAACATTTGCAATTGTACACAACTATCAAAGCATTATTTGAGTCAAATATGCAGACGAATAAGACCAAAAGAGTAAACTCACAAGAGGCCTGGAACATTTCTCGGCTCTTTCCCGTCGAGTACCACTTCCATTTAAATAGTCTCTATGAAAAGAGAGCGCAAGCAATGGGCTAAGCAATGCTGCCAGGATGGCAGAAGGATAAATCTTTCGAAGAATACAGCTTAAAATGATTTGTCTCAGGACCACATATCATCCAGTGGTAAATTGGATATGAGCCTCGACACTTTGGTTCAAAAGTATCTAACCTGGCTGCCTTATCACCTCTCCTGACCTATGCGTTATGCTCTTGATTGGTGATGGCTGTCCAGTTTTTAGTACCCAGTTATAGCGCTGCACCATGCTAATGCTATGTTACTTTGCATAACCTGCACATGATGTGGCAAGTATGTTGTTTTGTAGCACAGCAGGTTGTATTATCACCAAAGTGTTTTTATACTCAGAGAGAGGAATGGCTGAGTCTGCCTTGCTGGGATTTGGTCCTGTGATCTGACATGTGCACAGAACTCTCCAATAAGTTAACAGACTGAGCTATCTTCTCAGCAAAGCAGCCACTCAAGCGTACCAATATAAATGTTAATGTTGGTTCTTGCACATAATTAATATATTCCCAGAATAAAGGTGAAAATGCTACTGGAGTTGTGCTATAGTAAGCGCACACACTCTATGTGCTGTGGTGAGCACAGAACCACAATATGAGTCATTCCTGAGCTCTGACCTTTGTTGCAAAGAGCAGCGGGGCATCAGGCTCAGAGCCCTCAGAGGTGCCCTGGGCACTGCCATGTGCTATATTTCTTTGTAAAGATTATGCACTGACAGATTTTCATCAGGCAGGCAGGGTCGGGAGCCTCTTTTAAAATCCTGTAAAGACCTTTCTGCTTCTACATGCACCGTGCATACGTAAACTTCACCGGTCATCCACGCTGTGCAATGCTGGGCGCATGCAATATTTATGAACATTACTGTAAACCACTGATTCTGGAATAGAGTTTACCCATAAGAAACTTTGCAGAATTAGTACAATTATTAGGGCAGAGGAGTGGCTTATGGAGACCGCACCGCCGGGCGTCAGCTGGGGCTAGCGCCAGGCAACCCCACCCACTCTGATCTGACTGCTGGGGAGCGGTCGGGCTACTCAGCCTTGGATCTGCTCGGCGGGAGGGCCTCCCATGTAAGGGGCACCCCCACGAGGTACCCTCGAGTCCACACAGTAGAGGGCAGCTGGAAGCTCATTGCATGAAATAACAGATGAGTCTATCCGTGCAGTGGAGGTCTCCGAGTCACCATTATATAATGACCATGTCATGATATGCACATATAGTCACTTTTTAAATGTGTTTGCTTCCATAGAGCAGCAATAGATACTTTATCCAAAGGAATGCTATGTGTGCCAGAGATGGCATGCTTTCCACATGCATTGCCTTCTGCTTGATCCCTCTTCCTGGGCTACCCTTTCTTTCTTCTTCTCCTTTTTGCACTTTGTGATGAGGCAAGTGGCTCATATGGGAATTTCAATTCGCTAACACAGGAGCGTGATATGTGTGTGATATGTGTGTGATGATGAAATGCAGACATTACACTTTTCGGTTGTGCAGGAATAGTTGCACATATGTGTCTACTAGAGAGCATTCATGGAAATGTAGAATTTGGCGAATGTAAAGATTTCTCAGACTCTTTTTAAAATGGAAATCGCAAAACTGCCTGTACACACCTTCCACACTCCCAGTCCATGCAAAAGGGTTTCTACAGTCCTTTAGTGTTGGGATCGATGTGCAGCAACTTCACATATCTCCTCCTATAACTGCTCATATGTATTATTATTATTGTTATTATTATTACCATTATTAATAATAACTCATTCTATAAACATGAAAAATAAGCAAAGGCATTAAGTCCTTTGATACATTCTGAATCCTGTGGACCAGGAACCACTAAATAAACGAAAGAAACTAATTTTATTTACACAATTAAGCATCTACAGAATCAAAGCCCAGCTAAAAGGAAAGCAGAAATCCATGCCTAATATTTAACATATTTCCAAATGGGGTGCATTGCAAAATCTGACTCGAATGCCACAATAAGCATGACTTGTTGTTTTTAACTTCTGCCCTCCAACCTACATTCCTCCTCATATTGTGCTTTGGACACACATACACAAACACACACCAGCAAAGGTTGTGCGTCCGGGGACTCCCCCATAGTATTGGCCAGTTCCTGAGTGGATCAGGTGAGTCCAGTAGCTCTTCTCTTCTTGGAAAACATGAAATGACCTCCAGGACACCAGGGGATTGAGTCCACCTGGGAACTAATACCTTAGTCTGAGAACTGGCCACTTACCTTTGAAAGACTACGCACTGTGAATACATGATCTATACAGTGTTCATTCAATATTCAATATCAATTATTATTGAATTACCTCCCTCGATTAAAATAAATATTGTGACATCTTACTATGTGAAACTGCTCAATCAGGATAGATGAGCCTTTCTATTCAGCAAGAGCAGAGGGCGTTCAGGGCTGGGCAAGAAGAAGATATACACTCTGAGGCAGAAGCAGAGAAGCATAGCTTAGACACAGCGGATAGTCAGCCCCTCTGATGAAGATCCCTGCAGGACTCATGGTGCCCACGGCTTCCTACCAGCTTTCCCTTTCTCTCGCTGATCAGGTTATATTAAGAGAACAGCCTAATTACACCTCTAAGGGTTCAGCAAGACTTCATCCCTGGAGGTGCCAGTCACACGCCTTGGCTATTTACAGACTTGCTCCTTTGCCTTCAAGGGTGTAACTCGCTTGATTAAAAGCTGTGCTGATTCCTGGTCACAATTATCAGCAAATGACCATCTCATTATAAAGTCTATGTATAAAGTGGGAGAGTGTTACTCAAGAGTAATAATACTCTAAGCTCTATAATTAAAGGGGTTACTAGTATGCAATCTAATGATAATCAATTCAACCACCTTGGATGGGCAACGGGCTGAGTCGGCCGTTTACCTTAGCCCCCTTAAATTTACACAGAGGATGAGGTACCTTGAGGACCATAACTGTTGGTCAAGTCTTAGTGGACGCATTGTATTTCTATTAAGCATTTCATTTATCTGACAAAGAAATTTGAATTCCACACAATGTCTTCTTTCCTCCTAGTTGGAATTAAGTCAGGCCTTCTCAGACCCTGCCCCAGGGAGACTATCTGTCTTTGGCCCTCGTGTACATACACATGTTATCAATATCATACATAGGAATGTGAAAGATTGGAAACATCAGGTCTGATCAAAAATGAAAATTACATATTTAGGTCTCCCTGAAACATGTGGGGGTCCTGTATGAAGCAATGATAATTCACATGTATTTGCTACACCACAGACCCCAATTGCAGGTAGAAATCATAATAATTCAAACAGATTTTTCAGAGAGAGATGGTGTCCAGAACAATGGTCTTTTCTGCTTCATGACACTGTGACAACCCGATGACATGTGCTGTGTGTGTGGCAGGCAACTTATGAGCAAGGAAGCCCAAATCTAGGGTCATGTGCGTTGCATATATTGTCTCAGAGAGCCCTATCGGCCTTCAATTTGTCAATACACAGAAACGGAGCTGTTGAGTTTTTGTGGGCGCCTGTATAGAGTACAGTTATAATCCTCTGCAATGTAAGTGGTCAGTGGCTTTTTACCTTTTCCGTCTTGTAAGGCTGAATTGGTCTCGCTGGTAAACTCCTCTAGTGAGCAAACATAAGAGCCACATAGAATACATTGATATTAAAACCTAGGGCTGGTTATCTTTGTTCCACAGTTCTTTGTGTGTTTGTTATTTTTTAACTGATAGATTCAGCCGATTCCCACTGCTCTTGTTGTCTAGTTCCCTTGCCTCTTCCTGCCAGGTTGATATAGTACATACAGCAAACCTTTTGGTATGAGCAGTGGGTCCTACAGGTTCCTGAATGAGTTGAACCTGCTGGATGAAGGAGATGATTGCTCGTTCTTTCATTGGGCCTCATTATGAGGTTGGCGGTCTGGTAATAACGGAGCCGGTAAGGCAATACCGGCATCCATTACCGGTCCGTAGTATTACGACCCTAGACGCCGGTCCTACCGGCATCGACAAGGACCCGCTGTGGCCATGCACCACCGTACCAGCATGCGCGCGCATGCGCGGGTGCCATACCCGTAATACCGGCATGCCACAAGGAAGAGGACATCACGAGTCACATCGACATGCACATACCGGCATCCAGATGCAGCCATCTACACAGGACCAGCAGACACCTGCCCCTGCACCCCTGGACACACAAACCATACAGGGCGAGGACACATATGATGGTCCATGTCTTGTCATATTTAGTGGTCAACTGTGATGATTGGTTGTCAGGCGTTTGTAGGGACACTCACCTTCATCTGCCGATGTTAGCACGCCAAAATCCGCTCCACTGTCTCCTTCAATGGACTCCACATCTATCACTGAGCTGCAAGTCTCCTCCCATCTGGCCAATTTTATTGGTGAGTGAGGTCCTCCACCTGTTGCCAGCCCCTGTCTCCGATTGGCCAACAAGATGTTCCTCAGTCTCAGCTTCAGGTCATCCCAGCGCTTTTTGCAATCGCACACTATGTGTGCGGTGGTGCTGACTGCACTTACTTTCCTTGCCACTTCCTCCCAGATGGCCTTCTTTCTCAGCTGTGCTGGACACCTGAGGTCCCTGCAGAAAACCACATCCGCATTCTCTACAAAGGTATCAGCTAGCATGTTCAGCTCCTCATCCTTAAATCGTGATTTCCGCAGGCGGGCAGCACCTTTATGGGTAGCCTTTGACCTTTTGTCCATGGTGTGCTTGGAGTTTTGCCTGTGATGCTCCTGTCTGTGGAGGATGGCAACGGATTGTGTTTTTGAAGATGTTCGCCAATGCATTTCCCATTCCGGCGTGATGATGTTACTTCCGGGTCCGGTAATAATGTGCCCATTCTTACCACTATGTTAATACCGGTACCGTTATTTGGGGGTTGCCAATGGCAGAGGCGTTATGTGCGCATTTGATGATGCCGCTATCCGGGGGTTTGAGGGGTGTTACCAGCATGCCGGTACGGCCGTTACCGGCATGCAGGTGGGCGCGTGCTTGCACACTAGTGATCAACCGCTGTTTGCGGAATCAAGCCTACACGGACATGTTATTACCGGCATGCCGGTAATGGGAGATTTTTAGCACCATTCTCATAATGAGGCCCATTGTCTCCCTCTTGTCAGCTCAGAAGTCAGTGCATCAACCCCTGCCAGAGGCTATTCATCAGATCATTCATGCCAACATACATGTGGGTAGCACTTTCATATGGTCCTCTTCAGTAAGGCTTTGAATATTCACAGGGACCTCACATAGACCCATCCCGAAGCTGAACTTCTATTGTTCAACACATTCAAGCAGCAGTTGGAGAGACTTTGAGGTACAAGCAAGGAAGTTGTAATCCTATTCATATACCAAAGTAGCAATCAGCGTGCTGTCTGGTTGTGGGGTGTCAGCTTTGGCTTGACACAAGGTGGCATTAAGAGAATTCATTAATAGATAAAATAGTAGCAGTGCTATTATGCCATCCTAGTGTGAACCATCAATAATCATAAATGGTCTGGTTAGTGCACCCTGGAGTGTCATTTGGAATGCAGCTAAATTGTCATGATGTAGAGCTTCTGGAATCGATAGAATATTCTAGAGGAGGGTTACTTGATTTAATCAAGGCCATCATAGGTTGGGGTCAATGGATTCAAGACCGTGTCCAGGTCTAAGTGACATATGAGGCTTCCTTTTTTAATAAATATAGGTGTGTCCACTTTTAAAAATAGCATCCCAAGACGGTCTAGTGATAAAATATTATTATTCGCTGTCCATTCAGTAAGTTAACCTTAAAGGTTTAGGTAATGCTCTTGAGGGAACTATCTAGAAGCGATATCGGGTGATAGCTTGAGGGCCCGTCTCACTCACCTGTCATTTTTTTAGAATAGAAGAATATTTACTTTTTGCCAGAGAACAGGAACGCTTCTTAGATGGAAACATTTATTACAATTGTCATCATGCAACACGATGTGAAAAGCCTTTTCACAAGTTTTCCAGCACTCGCTAGCATCGCGCATGGCCCAAAAAGGGGAAACAAATTTATCAGCAGTATCACGCGTGCTGAAAGATGGTGCCATGTGCATACAGGGACTAAGAGACTTTCAGAAACTTCCCTCACACATGTACTAGACTCAAAGACATTATAAGGCCACTGGAGCTACTTAGGCTACTCTACAGCTCAAGATAGTCTGCTCTGAAGAAGAAGAAGAGCACTTGAAACGAAAAGGTGCAAGGAGAGAATTTTAACCTTAAGAGGAACAGCATAAAGAGTGTGTCACAAGCCACAGCAGGACTGGGCACCACCAGTGAATTAACTGGAACAACACACAAACTAAGCAGGAAACTACACACCCGTTGTTTGACAGCAGGAAGGAGGCCACCATAACGCAAACCCAAAGGTGAGGGGGTCAACCATTGGGAGGTGGGTTGGAGATACCATATAGTTACCCACTCCTGACACGCATGCTCTTGTTTTAGGTGAGAATCCTAGTAGTATTCCGACACCCGGTGGAACCAGAGACCCCTACACTGCACCACACTACCAGCAGAACGCTGTGAATACAGGTGTCCCCGCATAGTCCAAGATAAGCGTTACATACACCAGGCAAGCTCTCCTCTCTGCTCTCCCACTCACACCCCCACTCCCAAACAGTCCAACATAGGGGACACCTTCCACCCAATCGACACATACACCCTCATCGTCCATACTGTCAAAACAAAACCTGCACACTTCCTAGATGACACATGCTCACATCAAGCCACACCCAACTGCATCACCACCTTCACTCCACACTGATTCACCATCATCAACTCATGTGTCTCACATGGTATTTTCCCCCTGCACACAAAACTGGTCAAATCTCACCTCTCCTGAAAAAAATGACTCCTAGCCCTGAAATACCTCCCTGAAAGTTACCACCCCATTATGATGGTGTAGTTGTATGTAGAGCACTGCAGTAGCAGGATCTCACCAATCAACTGTAGAGAATGTGGAGAGGATTTGCAAAACTCTATGGCCGAAGCGTGCCAAGCTGCTAACCTGGGTTGAAGATAGAGGAGGCCCATTGCAGATAGTGACTCTGTCAAATGCAGAACTGTGTTTCAGAAACAATGGCACAAGAAAGGTTGGAGAGAATCAGCAGTGCGACCAAATCTTTGATGTACCAGGAATGAAGGGTGGGACAGCAGTGATAATGGACCACTACTGGGCCTGTGGATGCAGAGCATACATGAAGTTGCCCAAGGACTGGGGTGGACTGTGTTCCATAGTAATGATTCATGTTCCAGCACTTGGGATTCCGAAAAGTGACCTGAACATTGAAGAGTTTCCTAAAGCTGATGCTCATCTAAGAAAGAAGAGATCACTTGAAATTCTCAAACAGAAGAAGAGGAGAATTATTTCTCAGCTAAATCAATAGAAGCTTTTGCTCTGTTCCATATGAGCACATGTTGTTCAGCAAGACATCATTGATAGTCACGATAATCTTCATGGCAGGGATCAAGACGATGGCGAATGCAAAATGGTTACAAATAACCAGATGGGAGCTCCTGCAGATGTTCAACACTATCATAAAGGGATTCAACGCAATCAAGGAAGAGCTGAGAGTCATAAGTCTAATGACACTCCAGAACAGATATGTCCTAGACATGATCACAGCGATGGGCGTTGGTGTTTGTGCCAAAATCAGAGAATCATGTTGCACATTCATACCTTCTCATGATGATGAGAATGGAACCTTGACAGAGACAATGACAATATTGACAAATTTACAAATCAAGATGAAGTGGAAGATATTGCACATGACAGCTGGTTTACATCGATCTTCTCATGGGTACCTCAGTGGATGGCGAACATCTTCAAGTTCCTTGGAACACTTCTAGTAATGATAATGTTTGGATTCTGTGTGATCAGGATAATCATCACACAATGCAAGAAGACAACAAAGAAAGCAATAGGGATGAAAATCATGATTGATGTCGAATCTGGATTCATACCTAAAGGGCAGACGTATGAAGTAATCAGGGATTACATAAAGGCCAGCATTATTCACCGGAGGGAATGACATTCCTGTATCCAAGAGATTACAAGAAATATGTGGGAAGATGAATTTACTGTAGCCCAAGTGGACATTGCAGCCGCATGGTGTGGAGCGTTGATGACCATGTAAAATCAGCAGGATCCTTGAAGGGATCGATGAAAATATGGACTCCAAAGTAGCATTTCTTCAAGAAAGGATGTCTAAAAATGAAGAATGATGAAGGAGTGGTCAATGAATCAACCAGAGGAGGGAGTGTAGAGGAGGAGCCAAAAGCCTCTATAGAAGCCACACCCCTAAAATGCCTGTATGTTGGAAACCAGAGATAGTGACGAAGGCGACACCTGTAATGATGCCAAAAACACAAGCAGCCTTTGAAGCAAAGTATCCATTGAGAAAGCCATTCTTTATCTATCCACTAAGAGCTGACAGCCTCTTAGTCATGTTCCGGGATTACAGTTAACGGGATTCTGATGCTCATCATGCTGCTTGTGGACTCTCAGTTGATGTGTGTGCATGACATGCGTATGAGCACATGATGCATGTGTTTGTAGAATGGCGCAATTGATTGGTTGTGAGAGTGCCATGTACCCTGTTGTGATGGACTAAGATGTATGTGTATGTCTGTGGTGTTCATGTTCATGTGTGTGTTGGTGGAGGATGATGGTTGTTCCTTTGACTAGTGAACTTCATGTGAATTATTGTATTGCTATGCACACATTGGTGCAGTACACTGATGTTTGTGTTCTATGCCTCCTTTTCCACAGTTACGTCAGAAGAAGAGGGCGGAAGCAGTGCTGTGGAGCATGGAAGCAGGGATGCCTCCACCAGGCAGAGGCGCAAGGCCCAGTCACACTCCCATGACAGCACATTGTCAGGGAGCGAGATGGCTGGTGCCGTGCCAGGACCATCAGACAGATCTGCTGGGGTAAGTCCAATAGGGCGAAGGTGGTAGTGGACTCCTCAGCAGCGGGGGGACTGGTGAGGCAACACAGGGGTCATCCAGTGCGGAAGACGCTCCGGAGCTATCCAGGTTTGCGGGAGTATAGGTGGAGGAGGTGGCCGTAGAAACACAACCCCATGGGGTGAGGGGGGTTGATGAGGTGGGTGTGATTAGTGCAATCCTGCCCCTGGGGCATGAGGATGTGCAGGCCACCCTTGCGGTGCCTGTGCAAATTCCTGTCCGTTGGCTAGCAGATGCAGCTGTATGCATTTGCCAGCATGCCTCAACCCGGACCCAGCCCCAGGTGTCGGATGTTTCCACACAGATGGACACCCCAATGCCATAGGCTGTTACCAAATCAGGACATTGTGGTAGCCCTGCAGGTCGGTATGGCGAGCCATACCGGCGTCATACGTGATGATGTGCAGGCTTGCCATAGACTGCTTGCATGGCATCACAATGATGCATGGCGTCTCCTCAAGTGGCTCGCAACACTCCTGGTCTGGTTTGTACTGCGTAGGTTGTTCAGTAATGCTACCCCCTCATTGTCTTCCTCCTCTGTGTGCCAGTCGTCCTCCCGGGCACCTTCGGGCCAGTATACCACCAGGGCCCCCTGTGCACCAGTCCCACCCAAATTTCCCCGTTTGGTGGAGCCATCATCCCTGCCTGAGTTGGAAGTCGAGGGTCAATCGGCTGAGGTGGTCACCGTGTCGTTCCCGGCACCAACAGGAACATCAGCAATGGAGGGACAGCAGGCACCCACGAGCAGGGCACGGCTGCACACCCCGGTTAACGTCAACAGCCCGGAGGGTGTAGACACAAAGCATGCACCAGGTGCCATGGCAGCAGCAGGCTCTTTTTCTCAGGGCCTAACATCTCAAGGGGGCAGGTACCGAGTGTCAGGCAGGATTCAAATGTTTACCTATGTACAAGGATGTATTCCATGCGCTACGGGCAGCGTTTAGGAGTAGAGAGACAGCAGGCTCTGGAGGCTATGATAATGTTGGCCAGAGCTCATTCACTGCATCGGGCAAGGATACGGGCTGCCATCCTGGAGGCAACTTGCAGGGAGCTGCAGGGGTTGGAGAGACAGTTGCTGGAGGCCCTGCAAGCCCTCCAGGAAACAACAGAGGCCTGCCTGGGGGAAGTGGATGCAGCGATGGATGATGGCCTGGTGGAGAGTCTGAGCAACATTGGGGATGAGGAGATGGACTAGCCCGCTGCCTGTGTACATAGTTATTTAGGTGTATGTTTCCTTTTTGTTATCCCCAAAGACTATTGGAACATTACTCCCCTTTTTTAATGTATATAGTTATTTAGGTGTAGGTTTCCTCTTTTTATCCCCAAAGACTATTGGAACATTACTCCCCATTTTTACTGTATATTGTTATTTAGATGTAGGTTTAATTTCTTTTTATGGTTTTTAAGCAGGGTTTGCAGACATTACTTTACATTTTAATTTGTATATAGTTATTGTGGCATAAGTAGTATTTTGTTTTTACATTTACATGGACAACTTTATTTTTGGTTTGTGAATGTATGATATATATATTTTTGTTAATATATCTTTGTGTTAGTTAAATTCCTGGCTTCTTGGGTGTGGGCCAGTTAACTATTTCTGTTTTGGGGCTCTGCTTCTCTCCATTGAGAGTCATGTGTCTGGTTGCGTACATGCTTGTGCATAATTGTTGTGGGAATGTTAGGCGATGTCAGGATGCACAGGTGGCTGACAGGTGGTGTTTTGTGAAGTAGACAGATGGGTGTGCACTGTCTAATAGTATTCCCTTTGACCTGTGCTGCATCACTCTGTGTTTGACTTCACTGTGTTTGGGGTGGAGGGAGGTGGACTGACTGTGTGAGTTTTCCATGGTCACGGTCATAGCACATGACTTTGTTATTGATGTGTGACACACATGTCGTGCATACACCTTCAGCAGCATGTGGTATCACAGAATATCTTCTCTCAGGTGTTGGTCAACATCTAACAATGGAATACAGTATTGTCACATTTTTATTATTCCACAGTGGGTGCACAATTCACCAGTCTCTGTGAGTCATGCACTCTCTGACTGCCCTATCCTTCACCCATGCCTGGACCGGTCATGTGATAGTTCACTAACAGTCTTTTTTCCACCAGCTCACTCATGCTCAGGCTGTGACACACCTGCCCATTGTTTGTGGTTGTTGGTCACGTTTGCTTGGTGTTTGGCCAAACATTCGGTCACTGGGCTTTGATGCCATGCAATTGTGGCATGACAGCATGAACCAGTTTTAACAATCACTTGCACATGTGCATGTTGGGGGATGATTGATTCAGGGTGTGTGAGCAGATGCTCCTCTCATGGATGTAGCTCTGGTGAATGCATTTGTTTGGATGTTCAGGTGAGCTACAGATGATCTTTGCAGTGGTGATGTGTCACACTGTCACAGTACTGCCTGTAAGGGGGGTCACAGGTGAGGGGACCTGGGGGGTTTGCCCCTTCATGAGTGGTCTGCCTGGGGGTGGGGTCACAGGTGATGGGGCCTGTGGTTGGTGTCCCTTCTGGAGGGGGCTGCCAGCAGGGGTGCCACAGGTGAAGGGGCTTGCGGGTGGTGTTCCTTCTGGATGGTGCTGCCTGGCAGCTGTGTCACAGGTGACAGAGCCTTGGGGTTGTGTCCCATCATAAGTGAGCTGCCTGGGGGTGGTGTCAGTGGTGACGGGAACTGGGGGTGGTGTCCCTTCATGAGTGGGCTGCCTGGGGGTGGTGTCACAGGTGACAGGGACCTGGGGGGCGTTCCTTCATGAGTGGGCTGCCTGGGGGTGGTGTCACAGGAGAAGGGGCCTGCGGGTGGTGACAATTCATGAGTGGGCTGCCTGGGGGTGGTGTGACAGGTGACGGGCACTGAGGGTGGGGTCCCTTCATGAGTGGGCTGCCTGGGGGTGGTGTGACAGGTTACAGGGACTGGGAGTGGTGTCCCTTCATGAGTGGGCTGCCTGGGGGTGGTGTCAGAGGTGACGGGGCCTGCGGTTGGTGTCCCTTCTGAGGGGGATGCCTGCAGGGGTGTCACAGGTGATGGTGCCTAGGGGTGGTGTCACTTCATGAGTGGGCTGCCTGGGGGTGGTGTGACAGGTGACGGGGACTGGGAGTGGTGTTCCTTCATGAGTGGGCTGCCTAGGGTTGGTGTCACAGGTGATGGGCACTGGGGTGGGTGTCCCTTCATGAGTGGGCTGTCTGGGGGTGGTGTCACAGGTGATGGGCCTGGGGGTGGGGTCCCTTCATGAGTGGGCTGCCTGGGGTGGTGTCACAGGTGACAGGGACTGGGAGTGGTGTCCCTTCATGAGTGGGCTGCCTGGGGTTGGTGTCACAGGTGATGGGCACTGGGGGTGGGGTCCCTTCATGAGTGGGCTTCCTGGGTGTGGTGTGACAGGTGACAGGGCCTGGGTGTGCTGAGCCTTCATGAGTGGCCTGCCCAGGGGTGGTGTCACAGATGACAGGGATTGGGGGTTAACCTTCATGAGTGGCCAGTCTGGGGGTGGTGTCACAGGTGACGGGGCCCGGGGATGGTGACCCTTCATGAGTGGGCTGCCAGGGGGTGGTGTCACTGGTGACGGGGACTGGCGGTGGTGACCATTCATGAGTGGGCTGCTGGGGGTGGTGTCACAGGTGACGGGGCCTGGGGGTGGTGTACTTTCATGAGTGGGCTGCCTGGGGGTGGTGTGACAGGTGACAGGGCCTGGGGGTGCTGAGCCTTCATGAGTGGGCTGCTGGGGGTGGTGTCACAGGTGACAGGGACTGGGGTGGTGTCCCTTCATGAGTGGGCTGCCTGAGGGTGGTGTCACAGGAGAAGGGGCCTGGGGGTGGTGACCAATCATGAGTGGGCTGCCGGGGGTGGTGTCACTGGTGACAGGGACTGGGGGTCATGTTCCTTAATGAGTGGGCTGCCTGGGGATGGTTTGACAGGTGACAGGGCCTGGGTGGTGTACTCTTCATGAGTGGGCTGCCTGGGCATGGTGTCACTGGTGACAGGGGGTGGTGATCCTTCATAGTGGCTGCCTGGGGATGGTGCAACAGGTGATGGTGCCTGGGAGTGGTGTCCCTCATGAGTGGGCTGCCTGGGGTGGTGTGACAGGTGACGGGCCTGGGGCTGGTGTACTTTCATGAATGGGCTGCCTAGGGTTGGTGTCACAGGTGACAGGACCTTGGGGGTGGTGAGCCTTCATGAGTGGGCTGCCTGGGGGTGGTGTCACCGGTGACAGGGACTGGGGTGGTGTTCTTTCAGAAGTGGGCTGCCTGATGGTAGTGTGACAGGTGATGGGGCCTGGGGGTTGTGACGCTTCATGCGTTGGCTGCCTGGTGGTGGTTTCACAGGTGACAGGGTCTGGGAGTGGTGTCCCCTCGTGAGTGATCTTCCTGGGGGTGGTGTGACAGGTGACGGGGCCTGGGGCTGGTGTCCCTTCATATGTGGGCTGCCTGGGATGGTGTCACAGGTGACGGGGCCTGGGGGTGTTGACCCTTCATGAGTGGGCTGCCTGGGGGTGGTGTGACAGGTGACAGGACCTGGGGGTGGTGTCCCTTCATAAGTGGGTTGCCTAGGGGTGGTGTGACAGGTTATTGAGACTGGGGGTGGTGTCCCTTCATGAGTGGGCTGCCTGGGGGTGGTTTGACAGGTTATGGAGACTGGGGGTGGTGTCCCTTCATGAGTGGGCTGCCTCAGGGTGGTGTGACAGGTGACATGGCCTGGGAGTGGTGTCCCTTCATGAGTAGGCTGCCTGGGGGTGGTGTCAGAGGTGACAGGGACTGTGAGTGGTGTCCCTTCATGAGTGGGCTGCCTGGGGTTGGTGTCACAGGTGATGGGCACTGGGGGTGGGGTCCCTTCATGAGTGGGCTTCCTGGGTGTGGTGTGACAGGTGACAGGGCCTGGGTGTGCTGAGCCTTCATGAGTGGCCTGCCCAGGGGTGGTGTCACAGATGACAGGGATTGGGGGTTAACCTTCATGAGTGGCCAGTCTGGGGGTGGTGTCACAGGTGACGGGGCCCGGGGATGGTGACCCTTCATGAGTGGGCTGCCAGGGGGTGGTGTCACTGGTGACGGGGTCTGGCGGTGGTGACCATTCATGAGTGGGCTGCTGGGGGTGGTGTCACAGGTGACGGGGCCTGGGGGTGGTGTAGCTTTCATGAGTGGGCTGCCTGGGGGTGGTGTGACAGGTGACAGGGCCTGGGGGTGCTGAGCCTTCATGAGTGGGCTGCTGGGGGTGGTGTCACAGTGACAGGACTGGGGTGGGTTCCCTTCATGAGTGGGCTGCCTGAGGGTGGTGTCACAGGAGAAGGGGCCTGGGGGTGGTGACCAATCATGAGTGGGCTGCCGGGGGGTGTCACAAGGTGACAGGGACTGGGAGTGGTGTCCCTTCATGAGTGGGCTGCCTGGGGTTGGTGTCACAGGTGATGGGCACTGGGGGTGGGGTCCCTTCATGAGTGGGCTCCTGGGTGTGGTGTAACAGGTGACAGGGCCTGGGTGTGTGAGTCCTTCATGAGTGGCCTGCCCAGGGGTGGTGTCACAGAGTGACAGGGATGGGGTTAACCTTCATGAGTGGCCGTCTGGGGGTGGTGTCACAGGTGACGGGCCCTGGGATGGTGACCCTTCATGAGTGGGCTGCCAGGGGTGGTGTCACTGGTGACGGGGACTGGGGTGGTGACCTTCATGAGTGGGCTGCCTGCCGGGGGTGTCACAGGTGACGGGGCCTGGGGGTGGTGTCCCTTCATGAGTGGGCTGCCTGGGGGTGTGTGACAGGTGACAGGGCCTGGGGTGCTGAGCCTTCATGAGTGGGCTGCTGGGGTGGTGTCACAGGTGACAGGGACTGGGGTGGTGTCCCTTCATGAGTGGGCTGCCTGAGGGTGGTGTCACAGGTGAAGGGGCCTGGGGGTGGTGACCAATCATGAGTGGGCTGCCGGGGGTGGTGTCACTGGTGACAGGGACTGGGGGTCATGTTCCTTAATGAGTGGGCTGCCTGGGGATGGTTTGACAGGTGACAGGGCCTGGGGGTGGTGTACTTTCATGAGTGGGCTGCCTGGGCATGGTGTCACTGGTGACAGGGGGTGGTGATCCTTCATTAGTGGGCTGCCTGGGGATGGTGCAACAGGTGATGGTGCCTGGGAGTGGTGTCCCCTCATGAGTGGGCTGCCTGGGGTGGTGTGACAGGTGACGGGGCCTGGGGCTGGTGTACTTTCATGAATGGGCTGCCTAGGGTTGGTGTCACAGGTGACAGGACCTTGGGGGTGGTGAGCCTTCATGAGTGGGCTGCCTGGGGGTGGTGTCACCGGTGACAGGGACTGGGTGGTGTTCTTTCAGAAGTGGGCTGCCTGTGGTAGTGTCACAGGTGATGGGGCCTGGGGTTGGTGACCTTCATGAGTGGCTGCCTGGTGGTGGTTTCACAGGTGACAGGGTCCTGGAGTGGTGTCCCTCATGAGTGGTGCTTCCTGGGGGTGGTGTGACAGGTGACGGGGCCTGGGGCTGGTGTCCCTTCATATGTGGCTGCCTGGGATGGTGTCACAGGTGACGGGCCTGGGGTGGTGACCCTTCATGAGTGGGCTGCCTGGGGGTGGTGTGACAGGTGACAGGAGCTGGGTGGTGTCCCTTCATAAGTGGGCTGCCTGGGGTGGTGTGACAGGTTATTGGCCTGGGGTGGTGTCCCTTCATGAGTGGGCTGCCTGGGGGTGGTTTGACAGGTTATGGAGACTGGGGGTGGTGTCCCTTCATGAGTGGGCTGCCTCAGGGTGGTGTGACAGGTGAGATGGCCTGGGAGTGGTGTCCTTCATGAGTAGGCTGCCTGGGGGTGGTGTCAGAGGTGACAGGGCCTGGGGTAGTGTCCCTTCATGGGTGGCTTCCGAGGGTGTGGGGGGGACTTAGGTTTTTGTAACAGGTGTAGCCTACACTTACTTTTGACAGACAAGGCACATGTACGAGATCTAACCCGATTATTACTTGAAGAACAGACGGCAGCATATAAATATAATTGTACCAAGTAAACAGCCCTGGTTTGAGAAAGGCATTTTTGTTTTGCAGAAACACGTGTTACCAAAAAGGGCAGCAAACAAAAAAATCGTTTCAGAACTATATGTGAAAATAAACTATAGTTTTGGACTTAACAAACAACAAAGTCTGGCGCATTTGAACGAAGAAGAGTTTCAACCAGATATCATTTTTTGCAGAGGTGGAGGCTTGTACCTCTATCTCTCCTGCTAAATGCGACACAATTACCAGTATACAAGTATACAATGTCAGGTCTCAGAATGTGAAGGCCGGCGTTAAATCACCCCAAGTTGTTTCTACACTTACGAGGGGGCATGCAATTTCGCTGGTACGGCCTGGGCTTGCATCGAAGGGCACGTGGTTTCTCTGGGGTGCGGCCTGGATTCTGAAATGTTGTCGCGTGATTTCGCTTGGGTAAGGGCTCTGCTTGCGTGGAAGGGCAGGCTTTTTCTCAGGGGTGCTGCCAGGCATTGTAAGGTGTTGTTGCGCGATTTAGCTTGGGTACGGCCTGGGCTTGCATGGAAGGGCAAGCGTTTTCTCAGGGGTGTGGGCGGGGATTGCGAGGTGTTGTCTCGCGATTACGCTACGGTACGGCCTGGGTGTGCATGGAAGCACACACATTTTCTCTGGGGTGCAGCCGGGGTTTGCGAGGAGTTGTCACCCGATTTCGCTCAGGTGCTGGATGCTGGGCCTGGGATGGGGCGGAGGCTTGCTCCTTGTTAGTCCTTTCAATTGCTTTTCAGTGTGCGTGGAGGCGTGTTGGGGTGTTCCTCGTGCAGCTTGCTATTAGTTGTGCGACGGCTACTAATGCCTCTTGGAATCTGCGCAACGTCCTTGTCGGTACGCGCCCCTTACACCATTCTGTGCCCGATTCCATGAATCACATAATAAATATATAAGTGCCACCAAATTCTATTCAATACACGACTTATTAATTGAGTGCAAGAGGCACAAGGAAAACCCCAGCTTTATTTGCAAATGTACCAGCTTGGAGAAAAATCAAGCAACTCTCTCTCAAAATGCCCACATCTAGTCCAGTAATATAAGGCAGAAATATACATGGCTTACATAATATGAAGGCACCAGGAAGTAGACACAGACAACTGAGTAAACCTCGGGATTGAACTTGTAATAAAACAAAACGAGGGTTGGGAAAAGGCCTGACGTGGCCTATGCTAAGGTGGGATTTCCCTACCTAACTGAAACTTTTGATCGTCAGTGTCAGGACGTCCAAAGCAAATGTCTGACTGTGTCCAAACCTATACTTGCTCTCACATTACTTGTATACAATGTGTAGGGATATCAGCATCACAATGGGAAGTGTTATAATAAAGGTTCAGAGCTTCTTCCAGCTCTTGGTTGGAAAGGGGGTTTTCCCTTCCCCAAGATTACATGTCTCTCAATGTTCCAAAACAGCACAATTCCTTGGGATACTTCCCCAGCTGTTCTGGCTTTGTTGCCTTTCACCAATGTTAGGGAGGATTCTCAAAAATATGCTAATTCTCTTCACCATAGAGACCCCCAGCAACTTTGCTGGATTTTGAGTACTTGATTTTTTTACCTGGAAAGAGTGTGAGCCTTTTTTCCCACTCTTTCATGTGTTTTGATGTGTGTTTTACACTTGTGTTCTTTGAATATTGGGTTTTAGATAACTCCATAGGCATCATCTTTTCATGTGTGTTACACAGCACCTTCAGGGCAGTGACACAGGGATGTCTGTGAGACTTCCCAAAGGTTTACATACTTTCTCTAGGATAAACTATTGTTTCCCAGAGAATGTAAATTAAAATTGACCTAACTAGTTTTTCCAAATTCATAGACCCAGCACACCCCATTTTACAATGGAGTGCTGGAAGGTTACATAGTATCCCCTTTGTCTAAATACTCGTATAGCAGTCAAATGCTACCCTTTCGTATTGAAAAGGCTGCTGGCAGTGATTTTACAACAAACTACCATGATTTTTCCCAACCGCAAACACTAGTAGATAAAAATCACGGGAGCCATGTTTTTCAAGATGGCGCCTTATACCCCTTTGTTTAAACAGGTCCCGGTCTTCTTTTATCGCCATTTCTTTCTGGAAAGGACCTTCTAGCGTTTGTCTCTGTGCTACAAACCAGGTTTTGTCCCTTTGTTTGTGTGTCTTTGGCGGGCTTCAGGAGTGAAAACCGCCACTGAACTCTGAGTGTCTCGGATGGGCAGGAAGTGAGGGAGGTGTATGAAACTCCCTGTGCTTAGTCACCTAGGAGACCCAAATGCACTCTTGCGTGATTGCCTTGCTTACTGTCCAGCAAGGACAGCCACCCTTCTGCCACCCAACACAGCTTGTGTTCTTGAATCTACAGATACTGGAACTGAAGTTGTGCAGTAGGGACCCCAGATGGCCCATAGGACTGGGGGTTTCCCAAACAGCACTTTAAGATGAGTAGCAGCACCCTTGAGATGGATGGGGATGCAGATTAATACTCAAATCAATAATGACAACTCAATATTTTGGCAAAGGGAGTCCGTTTAATGACAAGTACAAAAAACGAGGAGTTCATGAATATCAGCAATCGCTCGATCTTCCTTCTCACTCCTACTCCAATTAATGTCAGAAAAAATATTGTATTTATAGCAAAAACTCGTCATCACTGACATGTAACTCTTAAAACTTTAGCATGCAACTCTATTGGTTCTAGGAAGGTAACTTTATATAGGGGCCATATCTGTATATGGTAACGGAGAGAGGGGATTGGATAAACAATGTCAGGTGGGGCAACTAAGCCCTTCCTTCAAAATGGCTACTGTAAACGTCACTAAAAGTATGGCGTCTCATTGGTTCTACTAACTATAGGACCCTAGATTACATGGTCCATTATAATTGGGTTGGCATCAACCCCACTTATACTTTTCCACTTGCTTAGCAGTGTGCAGAATAGCTGGCCAGGTGCAGGGAGTTGGTCTGCACCCCATCTACCCTCCAATTATTGCTACAATCAATCATTACTTCAGTGGTCATGTGTCAATTATTTCTTTGTGGTTGGCCTCGAGTCTGCTTCTTGGTCTGGGAAAGTTAAGGCGTCTGTGTATGGCCAAGGTCCCTGCGTAGGTGTGAAAGTTTCATCCCCTCAGCTTGCCCGGTCACGTGATTCCGACACCATGAAATCATCTTATTCTTCATGCAATTTCGTTTATTTGATTTTATTCTGCTTGTCGGGTGCCATCTGTGGCTTATCTTGACCTCTCTGAACAGGATACTCTGTTCTTCTTCTCATTAATTGTATACACTGTTGGACTATTTCAGCCGATACGACCTTGGCTTCTTGGAATGATTGTCTTATTCTGAGTTTCTTTCCGTCTTTAATTCTCGATTTGTTTGCTGCAAAACTCTCCTCTTGGGATCTTTGGTAACCTTTGGTTGATTCTGCTCTCGTGCATAGTGGAAGTATACTTATATAAAGTGGTTCTTGAGGTAGATATATGTATAGGTGGCGCTTGCCGCAATCTATCTTACTACTAAGCATAAGCAAGCCTCACGATTTCTGTGCTTCTTGCAATGACTTTGCATATGTACACGTTTAAACTAACTGAATATCTTCATCGTGCATGTGGCATAATTTCTGACATCTTGACATCACTTATTTCACTTTAGGCTCAGTATGTCACTTATATATGGTGTTTCGTCTCTTTTCATCATTCATAGGTCATCATATCTTCTATATGTTAGTCAGTCCGGGCTCTTATGACGTCATCATTCGTCTTCCTTCAGCATTATGACGTCATCATTCGTCTTCCTTCAGCATCTTTTTAGCTTACATTCTGACAATCGTCATTCTGTCTCATTTGTCGATATGGTTTTCTCAATGGGACCCTTACTGTCCAGGTTTTCTTAGGTGTCGGTACTTCAACAGGTGCTGTTCTTCTGATAGGTACTCGACAGAGCCCAACTGCAGATCTCTGCTGGTTTATTTGTTATAATGTTCCTGGTACTTCAGAATGGGCGGTTGTACTGTGAATCGTGCATGGTACATCCTCTACAAAGTGACTCCATCTTGTTTGCTTTCTTCAACATTCCCGTGCATGCAGTAGTCCCCCGACGTCCTCCCTCTTATCCCCACGACTGAGGCTCAGGAACAGTGAGATCTGCAGTAACTGCCATGAACCAACAACTTCAGCAGTATTTGTTTCTTCAAATTAAGTACTGTGCCAACCTGATTGAGAGAACGCCACTCTTGCAGTGAAAGTTTGTGAAACTATATATGAGGTCATATACTGTCACATAGAGTGGAGAGGGAGATAGAATTAAAGAGACAAAATCAAAATCAAAATCTAAAGACTCCTCACCAACAGTAATGGAAATAAGATCTACAAAAATGCCACTTGAATCAGCCCAAACACAGGTCAGAAATAATATGACATCTGATCAGAGAGGCGCACCACAAAGGCTGCCGTCCCAAACACTGATGTTTCAGTCACATGATCCAAGCAATAGAGACCCACATAGGTATATGTGAGACAGACATAGGGCGGGATACCGGCCTGATATGTCAGGCATAAATAACAATGAAAGATTAAATCAAGATCAAAGAAACAATGGTCCATGCCAGACATTGGGGGGCGCAGACCAGATTTGACCCCAATACTATGGTATATGGTAATCAGGACAGACCCCGATATGTGGATCGGTTTATTGAAAATGGAAATGAACGTAGGGGACAGTTCCCACAAAATGAAAGACAAAACATAAAGGGGGTCATTCATAGAAATCGGTGCACAAGTGGCACACGCGGCTGGTGCACAAAGTGCGTGTGCAGCAGTCTGTGCCAGCCGCGTGCGCCAAAACCCATTTAGGCGCACATCGTATTCATGGATTTTAACATCCATAAGCAGCCGTGGCGCAGAGTGGCGCAGCGACCCTGCAGCAGCGCCTGTTGCGCCAAAAACATTGCTCAAATCCAGTACATGGTGCAAAGGCCAGTAGACCAGCATACAGCCCCCAACCACGAAAACACATGTAAAACTACACGCCCGTGCCCCAGAATACACCTACCCTGCTCACGCAAGGCCCATCACATGTAAAACTCCCCGCGCACCCCTCGGAATACACGTAGCCCGCTCGCGCCAGGGAGGGTGAGTGGGCTGCCTGTGGGGCATGCCCAGGGTGGATGGGGTGCCTGTGTGTATTTCAGGAGTGTGCAGGAAGTTTCACACGTGATAGGCCTTGGGCGAGCGGGGTACATGTATTTCGGGGTGCGCGGGAAGTTTCACACGCGATAGGCCTTGGGCGAAGCGGGAACGTGTATTTTCGGGGGTGCGCAGAAGAGTTTCACATGCAATTTGGCATCGTGGGCCTCCCGGGTGTGCGGTTTCCCTCTCCCATGCCCTCAGGCCAACTCAACCTGCAACAACCCTCACCACTGCCCTGCAGGCAACCCACATGGCACCCATGCACTCGTGAGCGCAGCTGTGAGCCCCCGATTCATGTCCACCCACCCGACTCATGTCCCCCTGCACCCCCACACCCAGCAGTGAGGGCACCTGCCAGCAGGCCCCACCATGTCCCCTGCACCCCACCCACCCAGCATGACGGCACCTGCCAGCAGGCCCGACTCATGTACACCACCCCCAGTGATGGGCACCTGCCAGCAGGCCCCGACTCATGTCCCCCACCACCACCCCCAGTGACGGGCACCTGCCAGCAGGCCATGACTCATATCCCCCACCCAAGACGTCATCACTATCCAGACTCATGGCCCTTATGGCCACCCAAATCCCACCCCACCCCAGTCCAAACACCCAACCAAGCATTCCATCCTCTCCACATTGAAATCCCCATGTCATGATAGATCCCAAATGACAAGTATGCCCATTAATACATGTCCGTCAGACACACACAATGGCGACACGTGAATGATAAAACCCACATCGTGACATGTACAAAACCAATGAGAGAATACCACACAAATGAAGTATGAAAAGAAAATGTATTATATACAAAATTTAAGGAATGAAAGAAAATCACACAAGAAAAGAAATAATAAATAAAAGGCTGGATGTCCAAAATGAATGAAAAAATGTCAATGCTGATTTCAATTAAATCAAAAGAAAAATGGCTCCAAAGCGTTCATCTATTAAACCAAATCCAAAGTAAAAAAAAAAAAAAAAACATTGCTCCATGGGAAAAAAAATAATAATGAAGTCAAATCCAGTCCAGAACTATATACAATGTAAAAATTCAGGGTCCATGAGCCCAACAATCCAAAGGAAACCTACAAAAAATCCTACCTAATAAATAACTAAATACAAAAAGGGGGGCATAGTCTATGTGGCCCAAAGGAAAAAAAAATAGAAAGGAAACTTACACTTAGAGAACTATTTACAAAGCGGCGGGCAAGTCCAACGGCTCACTTGTTGATGTCCCAGGCCAGGACATCATCAAACTCCTCTTCAATGTCCTGGAGGTGGGCCTCTTCTTACTTTCTCATGGAAGACGGTGTCGGAAGCGGCCTCTGAAACGTACTGCTATTGACGAGCAGCGGTGCGGCTTGACACGTACGTGGTGTGCGTCGCACGGAGCAGGAGCGAGGGTCCTTTTCTCTAACTGAACGTGCCGAGCCGAAAGACCCGAAGGAGCAGGAGGAGTCGAGCTCCGTGGTACAGGGAACAGGGAGCCCTGTGCT
Organism: Ambystoma mexicanum; assembly: GCA_002915635.3. Lineage (NCBI taxonomy): Eukaryota > Metazoa > Chordata > Amphibia > Caudata > Ambystomatidae > Ambystoma > Ambystoma mexicanum. The sequence goes on along the minus strand of PGSH02019327.1, from coordinate 38,364 downwards.
GTGCGGGTGCACCCCGTTCTGGGCGCTGCCGGCTCTCAGAAGGACGACGCGAGGAAGGAGCGGTCCTTTGAGTGTGCGGTGCAGGGGAAGGGCCGCGACGAGCTGGGCAGAGCTGGATAGAGTTGCTCAGTGCACCTATTAGGTGAGGAGGTCTTCCAGCCAGAAGGAGCCTTGGAGGTGCCTGGTGTGGGAGCAGCACCTCCCTTCTTTGCCTTGTTGGTGTCTCTACCTAGTGAGTGCAGGGATTGACCTGCCTCATTGTACTCCTGTGGGCGACCCCTCTCCCCCCCTTTTTGCCTTGTTGGTGTCCCCGTCTAGTGAGTGCAGCGATTGACCTGCCTCATTGTGCTCTTGTGGGTGATACAGAAGTAAGGAGGGGGTGAGTGGAGGGCGGGGGTGGAGGACTATTGTTGCTCCCTCCCGTTCAGCCTCCTTGTTGGGCTCCGGAGGTGTCTGTACGACGTAATCCTCCGTATACGAGCCTGTTGGGGTATATAAGCCGGGGACTGCAGGCTACGGCCTTTGACCCGGTATTTACTGCTAACGATCTCCCCCTTATAGGAGGGTTGGGGGTAACGTTGGACAGACCCTCCCCCTCCGCACTGCAGGTTTGGACCGGGTGATAGCAGCTCTTTCCCCTTTTTGGCCTTAATTTTTTCTGGGCAGTGCCTTTTTAGCCGGCTCAGCATTTAGCCTTTGAGCCAAAGGAGACCCACAGAAAGGGAGGTAAAGCTAAGAAAAACGCTAAATATGCTCTACCTGTAGTACAGGGAGCTATTACGGAGTTCGTCCCTGTGAACCCCCCCCCAGAGTCCAACTCAACTACAATTGAGGAGACGGCTGAACCGGCAAATACAGGAGGCACCTCTCTAAATTCTTCCAACTTTGATGACATTGATAATAATTCTCTTTTGGATCTGTATTTGACGATACAGAGAGGGATGCAGACACACACGCCACAGATAATATCCAAAGTCTTTTCGCCCCAGAAAGAAAATAACATGAATATTGATTTAGGGGGACACAATATAGCTGGAAGTGGGGAACGTCTATCCATCTCCCCGAACCTTGCAATGGCCTCAATGGAAGACGAGCCGGACCACGAGATGGTGGAGAGTACTGGTTCCCAACCCAATGCTACACAGCTAGCTGAGCTCCAAACGTCTGTAGCCTCCCTCTGAAGATACTGCTACAGATGACGGGACGTATCCTATCTAACACCAATTCTATTTCCACGACATTAAACTCGAAGGATATTCTGCGAGAAGAAGCCGAAGTTAATTTATCGGACGCTCTCCAAATAGCCGAGGAGATGGAAGAACAAGCAGACGAGAAGGTGAGGGATACGGTGCAAGGGACACCTCATAGTAACATCTTAATTGAAGATACTCCCACAGAGACAGAGGAACAAGATTTGAAACATCGCCCCCAAACCCCCCTCGCGCGCAAACAACGTAGATTGGCCAGAAAGGCCCTCAAAAACAAGTCAGCCATAATACATGCCCCATCTCCTACGGCAGGGCCAGGACCTATATTCGAAACTCGTTCAAAAAAAGCCAGGAAAAGACTGACGAGAGCTGCCTTGCGGGCAGCAACGAAAAAAGGTCCGCTCACAGATTGGCTAATCCCTGAAGATAAGTCCCAGGTCATGGACCTAGAGAGCCTGCTCCGGAGACACGGTCCTCGGAGGACCAGACTGAGCATGCCCTCTTGGAACAGCAGAAGCTAGTGCCTGAAATCAAGACTAATCGCATATGCTTCATTAAGAATCTGTACCCTAGGAACAAGAATTCTTGGTTGGCACGCTCTGAGCTATTAACTCGGCTACACCACATTCCGCAACTCCGTGTTTTAAAATCTGATGACTTTCTTTTCATTGAACCTCTGTCGGGTCCTAATCCTAATGTATCTGCCCTACATTGTACTTTTTTAAATATTGTGCAATTACTGAGAAAATACAAAGAAGAACTGAGAGCGGTGGATATTGATATTGACGTGGACCCGCAGGAGAAGGATCTCTCAGTTATCTCTGAGGAATCAGTTGGGATATCATCTTCTGGAAATGAGTGCAACACAGGAGTAGGGGATAGTCCCCTATTGGTGGAAGTACAACTAGCACTCAAGTCCTTGTTAGATTCCTTACCCCAGCTGTTACAGAATCATTGATATCTATCATTACTTTCATGGAACTGCAGAGGTTTCTCGCATCTTTTGAGGACAGATGGTTCTTCTGCCTTCCTATCGCAACATAGTTATATTTGTCTGCAGGAGACATGGTCATTGGACTCCTTAGTGTTAGATGGTTTTGTTACACATCAATCACTGCGAAACGAGGCTGTAAGGGTCGCCCTTTTGGCGGCCTACTGACGGGGGTTATCAATACTATCAAGTCCAGAAAATTCAGTGTAAAGCTGAAGACCAGTTATTGGCGGTGGAAGTAGAACATCCTACTGAAAGTGGCTGTAGCAGGTTTCTTTTAATTAATCTGTATAACCCTCCCGGAGCAGTAGCAAGGGACACCTTACAAGAGGCCATACAGGATTTACTGTCTACCTGGACATTAAGAACTAGTAATGTCGCTATCACTGTTGTGGGGGATTTTAATTGCCACATGTCTGACGATATTCTTATATCCACCAATTCAGGTCTCAGTGCGAAGTGTTTGATGACCCATAGTAAGAGGGAGAATGAAGGACTCGGGTGGTTACAATTGTTCGAAACTTGGGACTTGGCGATGATTAATGGCCGCACTTTTGGGGACAGACCAGGGAAGCATACTTGGTCAAATGGATCATCACTTAGTACATTAGACTATATATTTATGAGCCCCGAGATGCAGTCCAAAGTAAGGGATATGTGGGTTAAGTCTAATGGATGGAGTGACCATGCTGCGCTGCATTGCTCAATATTTATACCGAGCCCCCTCACTCCCCTAGCGAATATTGGAGGTATTCAATCTAATTGTTCAGGAACTAGAATTATATGGTCAGAGAAAAACATCAGAGCGGCATCTGAAGCTCTCAAACCTACCACCATACAGGGCCTTTATGATTTACATGATATGACGATAAACGAAATTGAAAACTGGATATCGGGCTTCTCAGGTCAACATGCTTCAGCCAAAAAGGGCCGCATGTTAAAAACGGGTGGCACTCTACCCCCTTTTAACAGAGAAATCAGAGATGCCAAGAGAGGGCTCAGAAGAGTGATCCGTGGTTTAAAATCTTTGAATCTTTCTGAAACCCAGTACCGTGAGAAATTAAGAACTGCTAAAACTCGATATAGAGCTGAGATCAAAAATATCAAGAGAATAGAGCGAAATAACTGGGATCAGCGACTCATAACTACGATTTGTGCTAGAAATTCACGCAGCATTTGGGCACTTCTCAATGAAAATAGAGGGAAAGTCAAAGGCCCTATGGTCAACCCAATTGACGAGAATACTTGGGTAGAGTTCCTATTAAATCGTAATACAAAAGAAGAGGAGTCCTGGAGTATATCTATTGAGAAGGCCCCAATTCTTCCCCCTTTTGATGTCTCTTCGGAGGCAATTCTCAATAAAATTCCCTCCCTCAAGCGTTCAAGAGCTCCTGGCCCAAACGGGCTAGCGAACATTGTGATCAAAAATAATTCTGTATTCTGGGCAGAGTTATTTTCCTTACTCTTTAACAATATCTTAGCTCAGGGAACTATCCCCTGTTCCTGGCAAACTGCCATTCTTATTCCAGTATTCAAAAAAGGTAGGCGCTCAGACCCCAACAATTATAGGCTTTTATCTATGTTAGATATCACAGGGAAACTTTTCGCCTCCTTACTGTTAACTGAGCTGCAAAAATGGGTAGATAACACTAGTATACTTAGCAGATTCCAATGCGGTTTTAGACGGGATTTCTCTACATCACATAATCTCCTGGTAATGGATATATTACGCACTAGAGCGCTTAGCAGAGGACAGCCCCCGTTGTATGCCCTCTATATTGACTTCAAGGCCGCCTTTGATTCCATCCCTCGTGAGCGGCTCTGGGCCAAGTTGGAAACAATGGGATGCCCATCAGGATTATTATACTATCTTAGATTACTCCATCATGATACCTCGGTGTGCCTTAGACTTAACCAAGAGGGCAATACGACTAGAAATGTGCCTCAAAATAGGGGGGTTAAGCAGGGCTGTGTTACAGCACCTCTTATTTATAACTTATATGTTTATGACATCCCTGCGGCACTTACAGATGTGGACAATTGCCCACCAAAATTGGGGGATGTACTGTGTGTCGTTTTGGCCTATGCTGACGATCTGGTAGTCCTAGATAACACCATAGGTGGCCTTAGGCACTCAGCACATATTCTTTGGGACTATGCTAGGACCAATGGTTTGTCCATCAACCTGGATAAAACTAAAGTACTTAGATTTACCAGGAAAAGGGTAGCCCGTGTGAACCTGGTGGTACATAAAAATCTTATCCTCTATGCCCCTTCTTACCGTTATTTAGGAGTGGAAATAGAACCACTAGGTGATTATACATTATGCAAACAGGGGCGGACCATTCGTGCATTACAAGTAATTTCATTAGTCTCATCTTTCACTAACAAGCAGGGCGGTTTCACTCTATGGGGGACTCGCCATCTCTATATGCAAGTCTTTGTCCCTATGGTTATATATGGCCTCGAGTCGCTGTTAACAGTTGACTTAGAGTGGCTTCAAGTGATCGAGGGCAAGTTTTGGAGACGTATGTTGGGTCTTCCCCCGGGTGTGCCGATGGCTGTGATAAGATTGGAATTGGGCCTTCCTTCATTGAAAGCGTTGATATTGAAAAAAAGAGCTGGGTTTTACCTGAAGATGATAAGTGGCTCCTCTAATCCAGTATTGTCGGTTATTCAGCAGGAACTGACTAAAAAACATACTACCTCATCTTTTTATAAAGATATGAGCAAATTCTTTGCCGACATTGGCTGGACTCATAGAGGGGCTTGTGTCTCTAATGAAACTTTAAATGCACTTGAGAAAAAAGGAGAACTTTGGGATTGGTTAGAACATTTTTCCCATTTAAGTAGTCTCAAGTCATATAATTTTGTGAAATACCGAATATATCAGTTTATGAAACCACAGGCTTATTTATATCTCTGCCCTACCAGAAGACTTCGACGATTTATCATTCTGTTTCGGTTAGAACAATTGCCTACTCTAACCAATAGAGGAGCTTGGAAAAATATCACTGCCAATGAGCAGACATGTCGGCTTTGTAAATCTTTGTCGTGTCCAGAGACAGCTAGGCATCTCTTGACGCAATGCCAGGCTATGAAGGAGCCGATTATAAACCTTTTGGGTGAATTTGTGCATGATCTATTAGCTGTCCACAAACTGTCGTTCTGGCATTATTGTACCAACACTTGCAACATGCACCTATTAAATAGCACTTTATAATGTCTGGCAACAGATTGAATTAGGCTTAGGTCTCTAATTAGATCTGAATTATAACTGCCTAGTCATTTGTTTATTATATTTTAAATTTCATATGTATTGTAGATTGATGAATTTCTGATCTTTGATATGGATTAATATTTGATGTTGATATTTATGATTTTATTTTTGAGAATTATAACAAAATTTAAGGAAATGAAAAGAAAATCACACAAGAAAAGAAACAATAAATAAAAGGCTGGATGTCCAAAATGAATGAAAAAATGTCAATGCTGATTTTAATTAAATCAAAAGAAAAATGACTCCAAAGCGTTCATCTATTAAACCAAATCCAAAGTAAAAAAAAATTTAAAAAAAACATTGCTCCATGGGAAAAAAAAATAATAATTAAGTCAAATCCAGTCAAAAACTATATACAATGTAAAAATTCAGGGTCCATGAGCCCGACAATCCAAAGGAAACCTACAAAAAATCCAACCTAATAAATAACTAAATACAAAAAGGGGGGCATAGTCTATGTGGCCCCAAAGGAAAAAAAATATAAAGGAAACTTACACCTAGAGAACTATTTACAAAAGCGGCGGGCAAGTCCAACGGCTCACTTGTTGATGTCCCAGGCCAGGACATCATCAATCTCCTCTTCAATGTCCTGGAGGTGGGCCTCTTCCCTGGTCCCGAGGTCTCGCAGGGATAAAGCCATGTCCACCTCCAACTCCCTGCGAATTTCTTCGAGGCACTCAGCCCGCCTCAACGCCTTGGGCATGGAGTTCTCCGCCCTGACCATTGTGAGCCATGCCTCTTCCACCCGCCGCCGCTCCGGATCTATTTGCCGGCCCAACCGCTGCCACACAGAAGACACTCCCAATCCAGGGTCCTCCTGCCCTCTTGCCGATGCCTGCCCCTGTGATGTTAATGGCCCTGAGCCATCATCGCTCCCACCTTCAGCCTGCTGCTGCCATGTGTTAGGGAGAATTCTCTGTTTAGGCTGAATTTCCTAACCTAGTGAGTCCCCCAGCAGCTTTGCTGGATTTCTGGAGTTTGTTTTTTTCCATCCTGCCAAGAGTGAGACTCTTTTTCTCCCACTCTTGGACATGAATGTGTGTAATTCCTTTGAATGTCAATGTGTTCTATGGGCTACGGGGTCTTTTACTCCATAGGGTCTCATATGTTTTTCTATGTGTGTTACACCGCACCCTCCGTGCCGTAACACTGGGGCGTCCTAGCAGACCTCCATCATAGACTCCATACCCGGGGACTGACTACTGTCTCCCCGGGCATGTAAAGTCACCATTGGCTTTACTAGACCTAAATTTACTAACAGAACTAGTACAAACCATCCTATTGTGGACGTACTAGTAGGGGTAATTCGATTACTCCTGGGTCTGTTATTCGAGGGGGCACCGTCCCGTCCCCCTCGTCGAGTTTTGGCTGGTGGCTGTGGAAACCCCGAATATAACCCTATGGGATTCTTCCCATTGTTGGAGATTAATACCTTTTTCCCGTTAATCTCTAACATACCACCGGTTTATTTATCTTAAATAAGTCTATCGGATGGTATTTTCTGCCAGAACTCGGTTTTTAAAATGGCGTCTATGTTCGTCTCTGTGACTCCTAAACCAAAGGTTGAGCCCTTTGTTCCACTTTTGGCGGGCTTCTGTACAGAGACCCTCCAAAGTGGTGCCATGCTGTCTGGGTTACCACAGGGGGTGTGGGAGGGGGTTTAGACACCCTGGACTGAATTGCCTTGCCAACTCCGGTCGCACTCTGGTGTGATTGGCCCAAGTGGTGAGCCTCCCTGCTCACCACTTAGCGTGTTTTGAGGGACAGCTAGGCTGAATGAATGGGGGTTTTCTGCATGAAAGCAGGGCTTTTGGGACTGGATCTTCAGAAGTCGTCACAGGACCTAAGAATCCGACGAGGGTAAAGCTGAGCCGACCTGCAACGACGACACCTCCGGTGGAGCCCTGCTGAACTGACTCACCACTTCCCGACGACAGAGGAGATCTCCGTGCCGGAGAGTCTCTTCCCCTGACTGGTGGGAACAACCAGTCCCCTTTGCTTTTTCTTCGCTCCAGGACACAGTGGTCGAATTGCCCGTGCAGAGCACCTCGGCAACCGGATAGCCACTACCCCTGTACCGCGATCAAAAGGTGGTGCCTTGTGACGGAGCACTCCGCGCCTGGTCTCTATCCTGGTGGTGCAACGATCTTCAACTTTTCCTTCGACGACGAGATCATCTCTTCTCTTGGCAAAGACCGGACGTGCATCCACCACCAGGAACAACTGCCCCCGCCAGAGCTGTCTCTCCACAAACAAGGTACTGTGTCCGCCTGGCTTCCCTTGTTGCCGGATAGAGTGGGGTGTCTTAATCCTCGCCTCTCCATAGGGTCGCCTCCAAGCTTCTATAACGTTTTGTTCTGAACTGGTCCAATCTGCCTATAACAATTTGCGACAAAGACTCGAAGCGCATTTCCACTAAGATACTTTTTGGGACATATCGCCTTGCCTCTCTCCGAGTGGGCCTGGCATCTGAACTTTGGAATCTATAGTGGTTCTTGTCTTCTTGCCTTGCATCTTTGTTCTTACAAGTATTGGTATCAAGTTGACTTCTTAACCCACCTTTTTCTCTCCCGTCCTAACGAATACTAGAGTGCCATCTAGGTTAAAGCATACACCTCTGTCTGCAAATAAGTGATGCCCTTGAACCTAGACTTGTCGAACTATTGTTCGGGGGATTGATCTCTTTTTCTGATAGTTATTGCGATTGAAGTTGTTTTGCCGTATTAGTGCCAGGGTATTTTCTACAGATGTGTCGTTATAAATAAATACCTTTATATCTTTACACCGAAGCCTTGTTGCGTGTTTGCTTGTCTTACTGTGTAGAATTGCCCTATGCTGTATACTCCACATACTGTCTAACTCTTCTTGAGAGAAGTCTGACTGCTCAGCCACAGCTACCAAGTGAATCTGTGTGGTACAGACTGCTACCAAGTGGGTTTACTGCAAAACACCTGTAGTCCTAAATCTTTTGCAGTGGTCCCAGAGGGAACTGCACAGGTTTCCGCCTAACACTGGTGTACAGCTGTGGGATTTGTATCGAGTATACAGTTTAGAGTGATTTTCGACACTTTAGGATAACTAACCACAAAGCTTAGCTCTAAAAAAGCAACTTTCAAAAACATGTCTACTATGGAAGCTTACAGTCAAGAATCCTTGTCAGGTGAAAATACTGAGAGTTTATGAGCTCTCTGTAGGCAAGATAATCTTTCTGTAAGGGGCAAGAAGTTAGAACTAATAGCGAGATTGCTGGCGAACCAAAGTCTGGGTACTGGTTCAGAGGAACCAACTTCTCCAGCAAATGTAGACAACAGTGATGGTGTTGATCTAAATCATAATTCTGATGATAGTGATGAAGAGGCTGAAGAGGAAGGAGAGGCTAACGAAACTGTCTAACCTGCTCCTCTACCTGCCTTACCAGCTTTACCTACGGGGCCCATGCCAGGTCCCACGTGTAACCCTGCTTATTTTGAACTTGAAAAAATGAAGCTCGAATTAGAATACAAATGGTTCTTGGCTCAATCTGAAAGAAACCAAGAGCTCGAGTTCAGACGGATGAATGCCCAGGCTGAGCAGAAGCAAGCTGAGTTAAGGCTCAGGGAAATAGAACTTAATCACGAGTTAGAGATGAAAAAGTTGTCTGTGGAAAATGCTTCTCTCTCCTCTGGTTCCTCTAGTAGCTCCAGTCCCAAAAGACCCCGGATGCCGAAGGAATTAGTGGGTATGTATGAACTGAGATTGGATGTGTTGGATTGGTTAAAACTGTTTGAGTACAATCATGGGCTCCAGGACATCACCGGGAATGATTTACTTCCCTGGTTGTTCTCTAGGCTCCTCCCTGTTGCGACTGATGTGGTAATGGATTTGGGGGAGGCTGATAAGACGGATTACGAAAGTGTGAAACTAGCTTTGATAGCTAGATTCGGGAAGACCCGTTCCCAGTATCTTAAGAGGTTTAGAAACCTCAAAAAGCATGATGGTACCCCTTGGGCTACCTGGGTGAGTGAAGGGTTGAAAAACTTAGAGGGATGGATTAAGGGTTACAAAGTGAACACTTATGAGGGTATGAAGAATCTTTTTATGTTGGAGTCGATTTATGATGCCTGTTCTCCTGAGCTCAGACAGCACTTTGCTGATTCGAAGGAATTGGATTCCCGGAAGCTGGCTAAGGCTGCTGACTTATGGGTTGCCAACAGGGCTATTCATAAGGATTCTGGGGCAACTCAGAAAAAGGATGAGGGAAAACAGCCTAAAAAAGACTCAAAAGAGAATTCGAATAACTCAAATTCCAAAGAGGGCCCCAAACAAAACCAGAAGGGTAAGCCACAAGGAAAACCGCAGCAGAATAGTGTGTCTTCTGGTGCCAAACCGGAAGGGGGCCAAAACAAGCCACCATTCCAGAAAGCATTTGGTAAATGCTTTGTTTGTGCCTCGACTGACCACGTGAAAGGAGATCCCAGATGTAAGGGTAAACCTTCAGGGATCCAGCTTGTCTCCTTAGCCTTTGCTCCAGAGGAGGAAGTCCAAATGGCAAGTGGAAACTTTCTACTGCTAGCTGATGAACCCATTGGAGTCTCGGCCAGCGTTTCTTTAGTATCTATGGGGTTGCGGGAACAACAGAATTTAGATGTCTATAATTCTATCCCCGATAATACTAAAGAGTATTATAAGGACAGTGTCCAGGTGAATGGTCAGGAGATTCCTGCCATTAGGGACACTGGGGCCAGCATAACTGTGGTGGATAAATCGTTTTTTCAGGCTGAGGATGTTGCTAAGGCACCAAAACGCCTCACCAAGTTAGCTGGAAGGCCTGTGCAGATGCTTCCCCAATTACCAGTTCTCATCCAGTGTAATGACATGACTGTGAAGATACCTGTCAGCATACAGAGTGAGGTACCAGGACGCGTACTGTTGGGTAACGATTTAAAAACTCTCGGAGTTGTATCGCATACTCCCAGACCTCCTACTAAATGGTTACAGGAGCTAACCAGACCCGCAAGAGAGAGGACCATGCGCGGTACTCTCCAGGAGATGATGAAGAAAGAGATCACTCCTGCTCCACTGGAATTGTCGGCCGCTGTCTCGAAGAAATCAGAAGTGAAAGCGAAACCTAAGACCTCTACCCCGAAACCAGCAGCCAGAATTTCGGTGCAGCCAACAAGGACTTCCCCGCGGTTGTCCAAAGTTACACCCGTAACTCCACCTCCAACTGAGGCTGAGAGGGAGGTACAACCCTGTGTGGTAGAATTAGACTCTGAGGAAGAGCTAATGGAAGGCCAGGAACTCATTGGAGATCTGGATCCTGTTGACCATCCTGAGCTGCAGTCTTTACTGGCAGAAGGTGGACCCAGCAGGGCAGACTTCAGTAAGGGACAGAGAGAATGTCCAACTCTGGAAGGTCTTCGCTACCAGGCAGAAGCTCAGGCTGAAGGGCAAGAGCCTGGGAAATACAGGTTGCACTGGGAAGATGGTCTCTTCTACAGTGAACCGACTGAGTCTGCACCTGGAGACTACAAACGACTTGTAGTACCCCAAGACAACAGACCACAGTTCTTGCAGTTAGCCCACGAATTTCCTTTGGCTGGTCACTTGAGTTTCAAGAAGACTAAGGAAAGACTCTCTCTATTTCTATTGGCCAAAGATGGGGGCTGAAGTGGAAAAACACTGCAGGAGCTGCCACACCTGCCAGACCTCTGGTAAGGTTGGCTCCAAGAATGTGGCACCTTTAGTGCCTCTCCCAGTTGTGGGAGTCCCATTTAAGAGAGTAGGGATTGACATTGTTGGTCCCCTTGATCCTCCAACCTCCTCAGGCAACAGGTTTATACTTGTTATAGTAGACCATGCTACTAGGTATCCTGAGGCAATTCCTATGAGGACTGTTACAGCTCCGGCTGTGGCTAAGGCCCTCCTTGGTATTTTTACTAGGGTCAGGCTTCCTAAGGAAGTAATCTCTGACAGGGGGTCAAACTTTATGTCCCACTACATGAAAGCCATGTGGAAAACCTGTGGAGTTACTTACAAGTTCTCAACAGCTTACCACCCACAAACCAATGGGTTGATATAACGGTTCAACCGAACCATGAAGAGCATGATAGGTGCTTTAGAGGAACCCCTTAAGCGTAAGTGGGACCTTCTACTGCCATGCCTTCTATTTGCTTATAGAGAAGTCCCTCAGGAGGGAGTAGGTTATTCTCCCTTCGAACTTCTCTATGGTCATCCCATCAGAGGTCCATTGGCCCTGATTAAGGAGGGGTTGGAGAGTGCTCCTTCCCTCAAGCCAGTCAGAGTGACTGATTACGTGATAGGTCTCCGGAGGAGAATGTCGCACATGATGACGGAAGCAAGCGATAACTTGAAAGCTGGACAAGCATTGGTCAAGCACTGGCACGATCAAAAGGCTAACATGGTTGAGTTCGCTCAAGACCAGCTCGTTCTCGTTATGATCCCAACAAGGCAGAGGGCCTTGCAAGACAAATGGATGGGACCCTTCAGAGTTGTGGGTAAACTCGGAGAGGTCAACTATCTGGTGGACTTGGGCAATATCCAGGAGGCTCCGACAGTCTTCCACACCAACCGACTCAAAGCGTATGTCTCCCGACCTGATGTAGGAGCGTTGCTTCTAGCATCATCCGAGGAAGAAGAAGAGAGTGAAGCTCTTCCGGATCTCCTCAGAGGCTTACCTTTAGACGAAAAAATTGAAGGAGTAAATCTCTCCTCCAATCTGACACCCGAGCAGCAAGAAGAGTGCAAATCTATGTTGAATCAGTTTGCCTCTCTGTTCTCGCTTTCACCCTTGGGGCCAGCATGACATACTCACTGGTGACTGTCTGCCAGTCAAAAGCAGAGGATACCGAATGTCAGAAAACGTACAAACCCACATCAAAGGTGAGGTCAACAAGATGCTTGATCTCGGGGTAATAGAGCCCTCTACTAGTCCATGGTCTAGCCCAGTCGTGTTAGTGCCAAAGGCCGGATCTAAAGAGCTTAGATTCTGCGTGGATTATAGAGCTCTTAATGCAGTCACCAAGACTGATGGCCCACCCTTTGCCAAGAACAGATGAGTTGGTGGATAAACTTGGCGCCGCCAAGTTCCTCAGCACATTTGACTTGATGTCAGGCTATTGGCAAATAGCCCTGACAGACCATGCCAAGGAGAAAACTGCATTTTCTACCCCCGTTGGCTTATACCAGTTTAAGGTAATGCCTTTTGGATTGAAGAATGCACCTGCTATGTTTCAACGGATGGTAAACCAAGTTCTGAATGGGATGGAGGACTTCTGCATGGCATACTTGGATGACATTGCAGTGTTCAGCAATTCCTGGGAAGAGCATGTAAACCACCTGAGAGATGTTTTGCAGGTTCTTGGACGAGCCAATCTGACCATAAAGGCGAGTAAATGACAAATTGGACAGAGTAAGGTAGTCTATCTTGGACATGAGGTAGGAGGTGGAGAAATAAGGCCTTTGCTCAGTAAGATTGAAGTTGTGCAAAATTGGACAACACCTACTACTCAAACCCAAGTGAGAGCCTTCCTAGGCCTCACTGGGTATTACAGGAATTTCATCGAGAACTATGGGACCATAGCTTCTCCACTGAATGTCATCTCCTTGCCCAAATTTCCTAAAAAGGTTAGATGGAACGAGGAGTGCAATCAGGCTTTTGAAAACCTTAAAAAGGGCTCTTTGCCAAGCCCCAGTACTCAGAGATCCTGATTACCGCCAACACTTCATTGTGCAGACAGATGCTTCAAATGTAGGAATAGGTGCCCATACTCAGTCAACTGGATGGGAAAGGTAGGGAGCACCCCCGTTTGCTTCATCAGCCGCAAGCTGAAGGATCCTGAAACAAGGTGGGCAACAATCGAAAGAGAGTGCTTTGCTATCGTGTGGGCTCTGAAGAAGTTTAGGCCCGTACTTGTATGGTTCTACTTTTGTCATTCAGACTGACCACCAACCCTTGAGATGGTTAATGCAAATGAAAGGGGAAAACACAAAACTATGGAGATGGTCGATCTGCCTGCAAGGGTTTGATTTCACCATTGAGCACAGGTCAGGGTGTCACCACCAAAATGCTGATGGTCTCTCTAGGATGTATGTCATCGACTAGAGGTATGAGATTCATCCAGGAGTGGATTAAATCCTCCTGTCCCTTAGTCTGGGGGGGCGAGTGTTAGGGAGAATTCTCTGTTTAGGCTGAATTTCCTAACCTAGTGAGTCCCCCAGCAGCTTTGCTGTATTTCTGGAGTTTGTTTTTTTTCCATCCTGCCAAGAGTGAGACTCTTTTTCTCCCACTCTTGGACATGAATGTGTGTAATTCCTTTGAATGTCAATGTGTTCTATGGGCTATGGGGTCTTTTACTCCATAGGGTCTCATATGTTTTTCTATGTGTGTTACACCGCACCCTCCGTGCCGTAACACTGGGGCGTCCTAGCGGACCTCCATCATAGACTCCATACCCGGGGACTGACTACTGTCTCCCCGGGCATGTAAAGTCACCATTGGCTTTACTAGACCTAAATTTACTTACAGAACTAGTACAAACCATCCTATTGTGGATGTACTAGTAGGGGTAATTCGATTACTCCTGGGTCTGTTATTCGAGGGGGCACCGTCCCGTCCCCCCTCGTCGAGTTTTGGCTGGTGGCAGTGGAAACTACTTGTTATATTCGACCCCGAATATAACCCTATGGGATTCTTCCCATTGTTGGAGATTAATACCTTTTTCCCGTTAATCTCTAACATACCACCAGTTTATTTATCTTAAATAAGTCTATCGGATGGTATTTTCTGCCAGAATTCGGTTTTTAAAATGGCGTCTGTGTTCATCTCTGTGACTCCTAAACCAAAGGTTGAGCCCTTTGTTCCACTTTTGGCGGGCTTCTGTACAGAGACCCTCCAAAGTGGTGCCATTCTATCTCGGTTACCACAGGGGGTGTGGGAGGGATTTAGGCAACCCTGGACTGAGTTGCCTTGCCAACTCTGGTCGCCACTCTGGTGTGATTGGCCCAAGTGGTGAGCCTCCCCCGCCTCACCACTTACCGTGTTTTGAGTGACAGCTAGGCTGAATGAATGGGGGTTTTCTGCATAAAAGCAGGGCTTTTGGGACTGGATCTTCAGAAGTCGCCACAGGACCTAAGAATCCGACGAGGGTAAAGCTGAGCCGACCTGCAACGACGACACCTCTGGTGGAGCCCTGCTGAACCGACTCACCACTTCCCGACGACAGAGGAGATCTCCCTGCCGGTGAGTCTCTTCCCCTGACTGGTGGGAACAACCAGTCCCCTTTGCTTTTTCTTCGCTCTAGGACGCAGTGGTCGAATTGCCCGTGCAGAGCACCTCGGCAACGGGATAGCCACTACCCCTGTACCGCGACCAAAAGGTGGTGCCTTGTGACGGAGCACTCCGCAGCTGGTCTCTTCCCTGGTGGTGCAACAATCTTCAACTTTTCCTTCAACGAGAAGATCATCTCTTCTCTTGGCAAACACCGGACGTGCATCCACCACCAGGAACAACTGCCCCCGCCGGAGCTGTCTCTCCACAAACAAGGTACTGTGTCCGCCTAGCTTCCCTTGTTGCCGGATAGAGTGGGGTGTCTTAATCCTCGCCTCTCCATAGGGTCGCCTCCAAGCTTCTATAACGTTTTGTTCTTAACTGGTCCAATCTGCCTATAAAAATTTGCGACAACATCTCGAAGCGCATTTCCACTAAGATACTTTTTGGGACATATCGCCTTGCCTCTCTCCGAGTGGGCCTGGCCTCTGAACTTTGGAATCTACAGTGGTTCTTGTCTTTTTGCCTTGCATCTTTGTTCTTACAAGTATTGGTATCGAGTTGATTTCTTTAACCCGCCTTTTTCTCTCCCGTCCTAACGAATACTAGAGTGCCATCTAGGTTAAAGCCTACACCTCTGTCTGCAAATAAGTGATGCCGTTGAACCTAGACTTGTCGAACTATTGTTAGGGGGATTGATCTCTTTTTCTGATAGTAAATGCGATTGAAGTTGTTTTGCCGTATTAGTGCCAGAGTGTTTTCTATAGATGTGTCGTTATAAATAAATACCTTTATATCTTTACACCAAAGCCTTGTTGCGTGTTTGCTTGTCTTACTGTGTAGAATTGCCCTATTTTGTATACTCCACATACTGTCTAACTCTTCTTGAGAGAAGTCTGACTGCTCAGTCACAGCTACCAAGTGAATCTGTGTGGTGCAGACTGCTACCAAGTGGGTTTACTGCCAAACACCTGTAGTCCTAAATCTTTTGCAGTGGTCCCAGAGGGAACTGCACAGGTTTCCGCCTAACACCATGCATATGCCCTGCCTGTCGATGCCTGCACGTCCTCCTCCTGCTGGGTTCCAGTTGTTGTGGTGGCCACCCCTGCAGGACCTCCGACTCCCGACTGTGGCAGGGATGTGTCCTCCACCAGCCTGGCCGCTGGGTCAGGGGCAGCTCCACAGGGTGGCCAGGTGATACATGGCCAGGAAGATCGCACAGAGAATGACTGGCGCATAGGGGGTTCAGTTGAGGAGGGGGTTGGTAGAAGGTCCAGCACACAGAGGAACCCAGCACCGGTGATCCCTCCTAGTCGGTCATCGCGGTCAACGAGGCATCTGAAATAAGGTGCATCGCCCTCACAAGAACCCTGTACGTTATCCCGGATGGCAAGTTGACGCAATGCCACCCCTGCCAGGACAGGCTCAACATGGTCCCAGATTGCCATGACCACAGGGAGTGGAAGGCCAGTTGTTGTTAGCGGATGCCCTCGCTGAAAACGGGTCTGGACGAAGGCATCCCTGCTGGTGCGGGATGATGCAGTCACAGGATCGGGGACAGGATTACACACAGGCACCTCCACGGCCGCATGTGCTGCCTCCTGTCCCTGCTCCTGGACTGCACCACTAGCACCAGTTGAATCCCCCCTCCAGACCCTGTGTGTGGCCCTTCCACGGCCTCCTCCTCAACCAAACCCTCCACCAACCTGGATGACTCCGTGCCATCTTCCTCCATAGGCCCCTGTGGGGTCTCAGCTGCCCCTTCTGCTGCCAAGGAGTCCACTTCCGCCTCTTGGACCTACCCTTGGCAGCTGCGGCCGTGGACACCGCACCAGACCCCTCACTCCCCGATGAGATGACAACATGGGATGGGAGCTGGGCCTTGCGTCTCTGGCTGGCGGTGGGATCCCTGCCGCTGTGCTCCACAGCACCGCCTCCGCCCTCTTCATCAGTTGACGCTGCAGACAGAGAGAGACAGAACATGGGCTTCAGGGCACTGTACAATGGTCTGATACACACATGACAGTTGCACATGAGTGGCAGTCTCAAACTTCACACATGGCATCACACTCCCCAACACACATATCATTTGAGCCCACACACATGCGCAAATCAACAGGAATGTTGCAGCAGGCAGCACCATCCATACACCTACAAAAGCATGAGCATCCGAAGGTAAGCCTGATGTCACATGCAACATGGGAGTGCCAAACACATGCACACACGCCACCAGACATACATGCATCTGTGCATCTCCACCACCTGTGGCAGTGAAATCATCGCCATCCATGTCACATCTGCCAATCAGCCTCCTACATGTCAGTGTCACATGCATCCATGGTGTATCACAGTGACACACATGTCAAATACACACACACGCACATGTACATTGTGCACATACATGAAGGTGGAACCAGCATCCATGTGTCACACCACAATCATGCCACAGTAAATACACAGAAATGTATACATGTGTGCACCTACACATGCATGTACCCATCATGCATTTGAACACATACACCATTGATGTGCCTCACACTTGACTGGACACACATGTGGCAGGCTCATGTCCCTGTACATACACAGCCATACATGGGCCTTTCAAGACATAGGTCCAACCTGCACACTCCTGGCACACCTCAACATGCACTGCATCCAATCAGTACGCATGGACACTTATCGCTTGACTCCGGACGGGTCTGCCTCTGAAGGACCTGGAGGTGGAGCGCTGGGTGTATGCGTTCCAGGACCCTCATCTGGATGTTGGTAAGGCGGACCCGGCAACCCTCTGCATGCTTTGCCTTCAAGAGGCACCGGGCCTTGCTGAGGGTCCTGAACCTGAGGTTTTCCCAGCGCTTCCGGACGTGTTGCATGTCACGGGCTGCCACCCGCCCCACTTCAATGGCAGCCATGATGTCCTTCCAGATCCTCTTCCATCCTTCATTGTTGGCGTTCAAACTTCCAAAGAGGACATCATAATGCTCCAAGACTTGCTCCACCAGGATACCAACTTCATTGGCAGTGAAGCTGGCAGCCCTCTGCCTCTCTGCTGGGGGGTTGCCACTGGTGCCAGATGGTGTTGTGTCAGACATGGCAACCCCCAAGGCAGGTGTGGGTGGGCAACTGGGTCCTGGGGCTGGGCTGTGGAGCGATGGAATACCAGCCGGGAGCCTTCTGTTCCAGCAGGGGTGGTCACAGCAACTGGACCCCTGCAGATGGCTGACGTGAAGGCACCAAATAGCAGGGCACGTGGCCAGCAGGCGGTAAAATGGCCTTCTGGGCAGGAGTGTGGTCTTCTGTGTGTTGTCACGTGGCCAGCTTGATATGGAGTGATTTGGCACGTGAAAAAACTGCACGCAGATGTCTGTGTGTAATTTGAGGAAAGGCCATTAGCGCGTTAGCACGTCTGTGACATGACACGCGCAGGTGTTCCCCTGGTACGGTTTAAGGTCCCACGTGGGTTTCAATCGCTCTGTACATGCTTTTCGTGGAAAGCGGTGTGTGTGTTTTCCAGGCGTTGGGGTTCACACGCGATTACTTCACAGCGGGTGGGTGTTGGCTAGGCGTTCTACACGCAAGGCAGACGAACGGTCGCACACGCTATTTTTCCCACTGCGGGTGTCCCTGTTTGTCGCGTACACTTTTTTTAACGGCCACACTAGCCAGCGTGTTGATCACGTACGTATTTTTAGGGTTCCTGGCTGCCACAGCGCACTGCGTGTGTTTTTTTACACACATGTGGGCTACAGGGATCGCTTATCTCTTTTTCTTGCTTTTATGGGATGTCTGTGCTTTGCGTTACATTTCATTTCTCCTAGGGGGACACAGAATGGGACATTCATCTTGCCTGTATATACGTGTTTGTTGTTTGTGCACACTTTTGTAATGCGCAGGCACGCTTCTGCCTGCCTTCGTGTGGTGGACGTGTTTGGGCCTGTGCGCATCTTTTGCCGTGCGCAGGCTTCCCGTATTCAAACTATCGAAGTGTGTGCAAATGAAATGGAGAAAGAGGAAAATAAACAAGAAATTCCAAAAGAGCAGAGAGACAAAAAATGAGTACTCAAAAGGAGGGCACAATCCAGTCACCTGAAGAGTACTTCCAGCCACACATCTTTCAGGAGACTACAATGAATGATACCGTGCCAGATGCGAATAGGTGCTCAGAGTCCGAAAAGTACAAGTTACCATGTGATTTTTATGAGCATGTTCATTTAGAGAACTGCAGTGTGAACGCTGATGGTCCGCGAACAGAGGGGCGAACAGTGGCTGCACTCCAGATGACTTCTGAACATGGAGAGACAAAGGTTACCAAAATGAGATGGGCAAAGAGGAAGGGAAAATATAATTTCACTTACCCATGTGTTTGGCAAAAAGTGAGCAAGGCCTGAGAAAGGTGAGTCCTGAAATCAGCAGGAATTCACACTTTTTGTGTGTATTGGAAGAAGTTGAGGACAGGTATTATGCTCCCATTGCTGTGGAAGAAAGGTCAATGTGTTTGCAAAGATTGACAGGTGCACAGGCCATGATTATGTCCAAAGAGTTTGTATAAAGTATTAATGAAGGGAGATCCCCACAAAACCACATCAAAGTGAGACAAAATGAAGTCCAGTACATAATTTCAATGGTGAGGAGATACCTATCGGAGGTGTCACTGAGGTTGACATACAGATAGGAAAACACAGGATGAGACAGGAAGTATTGATCACATCTATCAGTGAAATCCCATTCTTGATGGGAACAGATTGCCTGAAGAGGTTGTCGCCCCTCATTGATAGGGTAAATGGAGTTCTGTGGTCTCTGACAAAAAAAAAAAACATTAAGGCCTAAGAAAGTAAAGTCACAAAACAACAGTGTAAATGATGCCATACCATTGCTAAATCAAATTATGCAGTGGAGGTGTATCTTCAAAATGGATGTGTGCCTAGTGTCACTGTGATCCTAATGTGTCAGGGTAAAATGCAAAGTGAAAAAGAGAAACAATCCATGGAGATTTATTTAGATCCTAGGAAAAAATGGCAAACTGAGATAGATGAAAATACATTGTGCTATTACTTAAAAGTGTTACCCCTGAAATAACCACAGGAAAACATATTACAACCCTTTCTGAAATACACATAGGAGATGAGCAGCTATGGATCCATATTGGTGTAAATGGTCATTCTGAAATGATAAAAGCCACGTTAGGACTTGAACAGGAAAGGAGGTTTATTAATGAGAAACTATTCCAGCGAATAATTGACATGGAGGAAACCCCAAAGTTCAGAATTAAAAACAACACACATTTGGTTTAGATGAGCTGGACTCAGGGAACAGAGTTGTGGGTAGATGCATGCTAAAAATTACCATTGGCCTGAAAACTATCTGTCACACTGTGTGGATAGTGAGAGGGACACAGAATAATTTTTATATTGGAAATAACATTATGTACAGAATGTGTATTGTGTTGGACTTCCTGAATCAAAAAGTGTTGTCCCGGCTAGGAAGACCTGCACCTGAATTTGAAGACAGGAGACAGGCTTATTTAATGTGCACATTTGGTGAGATGTGCAATTGAATTACAGGTGAAGAAGGATGTTACCATTCCTGCATTCACCAGACAAGTCACTATTACAGTAAAGCACAGAAATGGACAGCAGATGATGGATTCTGATGCTTTTGTGTGCATAAATGAATCCCTGGAGCAGCAAGGAATATAATGTGAATATACACCATTGGTGGAGATTGGGGATGGCCCATCAAAACCATGGTAGATAATTAAGGGTATCAAGATATTTATTTGGAAGAGACTTTTGTGTTAGGAATGGCAATACAAAAATCGCATTACACTGCAGATTTCAACAATGCAGTGATTGGGAACATCCTTGAGAGGTATGTAAATGGGATATTCAAAATTCAGTCTGTGTATCCTTAAGAGTCCAATGACACAATGTGCTGTCATCAGGGGAATTGCATATTATTTGTTTTAAGTGAAAATGAAACAGAAAATCAGCCTATTGAAGTGGAGGCTGATATTCCAAAATATTTAAAGGTAGCAACTCTGCAAAGAGATACAGCCAAACGACTAGAAGAAAGCACAGAGCTTCCTCCATTGGAGGATTTTCCAGAATTTTCAAAAATGGTAGAGAACAAGTTCTGGCGGCGGATGCATGTGATCATGAAGAGGATAAGAATGAGATGAGAAACATTTTTATGGAATTTAAAGAGGTTTTTGCAAAGGACGCTTAGGATTGCGGCCTAACTGATTTGCATGTTGCCACATTACCAGAGGGATATGGTAGGGATCCGGTATTCGTGCGTCAATATCAGTTACCATTGGCGTGCCTGGAATCATTGGCGGAGATAATAAAAAATTTAGAATCCAGAGGAATTATCAGGCCCATTCATAGTACCTCCAACACTCCCATTTTGGGTGTGTTAAAACTAAATGGTCTATGGCGTTGTTAGGCAGAATTATATGCAGTACCCTTTGGGAAACCACAAACAATTAAGACTGCAAGTGACAGTACAAATTCACCTTTAGTACAAGCCTGTACTACACAGTTAAAGTGGTAGCGATGGCTGAGCAGCCAGACTTATCTCAAGGGTAAGTGAGCACTATCAAATAGTTACACAAAGGACAGCAACTACTATGATTCACGCAGACACTGACTCGAGGTTTTCAAGTAAAAGAATATGGGCCTCATTACCCGGTAGGCGGTGAGCCATGGCGCTATTAGCGCCATGGCTCATGCCGGTAAAATACCGGCACCGCCTTGGCGGAAAGTGGATTTACTGCCCCATTCCAAGGTTGGAGGGCGGTAAATCCCCTTTCCGCCATTGCCCTTCCCCATTCCCATTTCTGCCCCATAGGGCTCTATGGGAATGGGGAAGGCGCTAATTACGGCACCGCAATTTTGCGGTGCCGTAATTAGCTCCGAGGTCCCTTAGCGGGTTGGATTTTAACGCCTGCTAAAAGCGTAATTCAAACAATCACCATACAAAGCTTTTAATGAAAATGTGTGCTACGATTTGCCAATGGTGTATGTAGATGGATGTGCAAAGCATATAGAAAATGATATTGAAAACAACTGGTGGCAGGAATATGAAATGTCTGGTTAAAGTGTGAGGACATTCCCAGTATAGGAATGAGAATAGGAGACAGGAGTAGCAAGATTGCAGAATTAGCTGCCAATTATAAGGCGGTTGCTACCAGGCCTGGACTGGCCTACCGGGACACCGGGAGTTTCCCCGCTGGGCCTCAGGCTCACAGGGCCTCTTTTCTTGGAGGAAGGATACAAACAATGCATGGGCTTGCTGCAGCAGCTGCCCGTGATGTCTTTACTTTTGCGTGTTAATGGGACAGCAGGAATGTGGGGGTGAAGGCCATGTCACATCCCTAAAACCTATTAACTGCATACTGTGCAACCGCAACTGTACAGTCCTGAGATTCTGCTGGATGTTGAGTCTTTTTTAATTGTTCAGCGCTCTAATGATCGCGTTGGCACTTGGTTTTGTTAAAATTCAAATGCTTACACTTTTCTGCTTCATTGGGGAGTGTTTTATCTTTGCTCTGGAGTAGCATGTTTTTTTCTTCCTTTGGTATGTTGCTGAATCACATATTATATTAGGTCATTTTTCCTCCCTGAATAGGACCGAAAATAGAAGCTGCTGTTCCGGGCTTCAGCATCTCTGCTGATTGTTGCTCTGCTGTCAGTGTTTCTAGGGATGTTTGGTTTCAGCAGGCACTGGCAGGTGTGACTAACCAGTGTCTTGTGCATTAAATATGCCTGCAGTTCACTAACTCCTGCATTACCTGTGACAGATGGGTCTGGCAGCTGGGTGGGTTGTGCTGAAGCTGTGTTCTCACCCTCAGTACTGACTTGATTCCCTGTCAGATGTGTGCTCTCCTCCCAACTAGTGTATGCGTGAAGATGTGCATACATTGTGGTGTAATCCATTTTTTTCGCAGTGTTTTTGCACTTTTTGTCCTGGATTTTCCGATTATACAACCAGCACTTTAATGAACTAATTCATAGAATTCAGCGCACAAGTGGCGCACGCGGATGGCGCACAGTGTGCGTGTGCGAATCCCTGCGCCAGCCGCGTGCGCTAAAATCCATTTCCGCGCACAGCGTATTCATGGATTCCAGCTACCAAAACCAGCCGTGGCGCACAGTGGCTCAGCGACCATGCAGCAGCGCCAGTTACGCCCCCAAGAACGCCTCTCGCGCAGGGAAAAGCCATCAAAATCCCCAATCCAGCGCAAAGGGCTGCGCTAGCCCTGTACCAGCACGGCAAGCGGGCTACGTGTATCACTGGGGTGCGCGGGAAGTACCTCACGTCATTTTAGCTGGGTACTTGTATTTCAGGGGTGCGCTGGAAGTTCCACACGCGATTCCATCAGGGTACGTGTACATCAGGGGTGCGCGGGAAGTTTCACACGTGAATTCAGCAGGGTACGTGTATATCAGGGGTGCGCGGGAAGTTCCACACGCGAATGTCCTGGGTACGTGTATTTCGGGGTGCGCGGGAAGTTTCACACGCAATATCAGCAGGGTACGTGTATTCCAGGGGTGCGCTGGAAGTTCCACACGCGAATGTCCTGGCTACGTGTATCTTGGGGTGCGTGGGAAGTTTCACACGCGATATCAGCAGGGTACGTGTATATCAGGGGTGCGCGGGAAGTTCCACACGCGAATGTCCTGGCTACGTGTATTTCGGGGTGCGCGGGAAGTTTCACACGCGATATCAGCAGGGTACGTGTATTCCAGGGGTGCGCTGGAAGTTCCACACGCGAATGTCCTGGCTACGTGTATCTTGGGGTGCGCGGGAAGTTTCACACGCGATATCAGCAGGGTACGTGTATATCAGGGGTGCGCGGGAAGTTCCACACGCGAATGTCCTGGCTACGTGTATCTTGGGGTGCGCGGGAAGTTTCACACGCGATATCAGCAGGGTACGTGTATTTCAGGGGTGCGCGGGAAGTTCCACACGCGAATGTCCTGGCTGCGTGTATCTTGGGGTGCGCGGGAAGTTTCACACGCGATATCAGCAGGGTACGTGTATTTCAGGGGTGCGCTGGAAGTTCCACACGCAAATGTCCTGGCTACGTGTATCTTGGGGTGCGCGGGAAGTTTCACACGCGACATCAGCAGGGTACGTGTAATTCAGGGGTTCCGTGGAGTACTACACGTGAATTGGCTGTGTGGGTCCTCCCAGGTGTTCGCTCCACAACCTCCATGGCCCCTGCAGGCAGCCCACACCACGGGGGACTAGCCTGCACCCCCACTCCTCCCCCTGCACTGTGGTGCACCCTCCACCAGGCCCAAACTCATGTTCCCCTGCACCCCCACCCCCCAGCACTGTTGTACACCCTCCACCAGGCCCCAACTCATGTTCCCCTGCACCCCCACCCCTCAGCACTGTGGTGCACCCTCCACCAGGCCCCCAACTCATGTTCCCCTGCACCCCCACCCCCAGCACTGTGGTGCACCCTCCACCAGGCCCCACTCATGTCCAACCCATGTTCCCCTGCACCCCACCCCCCAGCACTGTGGTGCACCCTCCACCAGCCCCAAACCATGTTCCCCTGCACCACCACCCCCCAGCACTGTGGGGCACCCTCCACCAGGCCCCAACTCATGTTCCCCTGCACCCCCAGCACTGTGGTGCACCCTCCACCAGGCCCCAACTCATGTCTCCCATCACCCCCACCCCCCAGCACTGTGGTGCACCCTCCACCAGGCCCCAACTCATGTCTCCCATCACCCCCACCCCCAGCACTGTGGTGGCACCCTCCACCAGGCACCCACTCATGTACCCCTGCACCCCCACCCCCAGCACTGTGGTGCACCCTCCGCCAGGCTCCACTCATGTCTCCCATCACCCCCACCCCCCAGCACTGTGGGGCACCTGCCAGCAGGCCCCCACTCATGTCCAACTCATGTTCCACTGCACCCCCACCCCCAGCACTGTGGGCACCCTCCACCAGGCACCCACTCATGTTCCCCTGCACCCCCCCCCCAGCACTGTGGTGCACCCTCCACCAGGCCCCAACTCATGTCCAACTCATGTTCCCCTGCACCCCCACCCCCCAGCACTGTGGGGCACCTGCCAGCAGGCCCCCACTCATGTCCAACTCATGTTCCCCTGCACCCCCACCCCCCAGCACTGTGGTGCACCCTCCACCAGGCCCCAACTCATGTTCCCCTGCACCCCCACCCCCAGCACTGTGGTGCACCCTCCACCAGGCCCCAACTCATGTCTCCCATCACCCCCACCCCCCAGCACTGTGGTGCACCCTCCACCAGGCCCCAACTCATGTCTCCCATCACCCCCACCCCCCAGCACTGTGGTGCACCCTCCACCAGGCCCCCACTCATGTTCCCCTGCACCCCTACCCCCCAGCACTGTGGTGCACCCTCCACCAGGCTCCCACTCATGTCTCCCATCACCCCACCCCCCAGCACTGTGGGGCACCTGCCAGCAGGCCCCCACTTATATCCAACTCATGTTCCCCTGCACCCCCACCCCCCAGCACTGTGGGGCACCCTCCACCAGGCACCCACTCATGTTCCCCTGCACCCCACCCCCAGCACTGTGTTGCACCCTCCACCAGGCCCCAACTCATGTCTCCCATCACCCCCACCCCCAGCACTGTGGTGCACCCTCCACCAGGCCCCAACTCATGTTCCCCAGCCAACATGTCATCACAATCTAGATCCCTGGTCCCTATGGTCAGCCTCCAAATGCAAAACACAAACCTGAGTATTGCATCCACCCACTTGGGCATGGCAATAACATGATAGAACACCAATTGCAAGTTTGGAAACAAACACATGTCCCTCACATACACCCAATGGGTGTCAGTGAAACTCAAAACCCATATCATGATATGCATGAAACCAATGAGATGATACTACACATTGAAGTTTGATCAAAAAATATGTATTAAAGGAAACATAAATTGAATCAAAAATAAACAAACAGAAATGGGAATGTAAAAAAATAAAAAGAAGCATGTCCTTGAAAAAATGCAAAACCAAAAATCATAATCCAAAGGAATGGTGTCAAAAGTCACAGTCCAGAAAAAAAAATCCAAAGGAAAATTAATAATTGAAAGCCATAGCTGCATGGGTAAATTTTAAAATAAAAAGAAAACCCAACAGTGAAGTATGTACAGATGAACAAGCCAGGGTCCATGATCCCAACAAAAGAAATGAAACCAATCTAACAACACTACCTAATAAAAAAAAACTATATACAAAAATGTGGCCCATTGTCCAAAAGGTCCAAAAAAAAGGCAAAAACAAAGGAAACCTAACACTAACTACATAACTATGTACAAGGGCAGCGGGCTAGTCCGACGGCTCACTTTTGGATGTCCCGGGCCAGGGCATCATCGAACTCCTGCTCAATGTCCCGGAGGCGGTCCTCCTCCATGGCCCCGAAGGGTCCGCAGGGCCGTCGATGTGTCCACCTCCAACCCCCTGTGGATTGCCGCGAGGCACTCGGCCCACCTCAGGGCCCTCCGCATGGAGTTCTCTGCCCTGACCATCGTGAGCCGTGCCTCTTTCGCCCGCTGCCGCTCCGCATCTATGGCGTGGCCCAACCGCTGCCACACGGAAGAAACTTTCTGTCCTGGGTTCTCCTGCCCTCCGGCCGATGCCTGCCCCTCCGATGTTGAAGGCCCTGAGCCTTCATGGCTCCCACCACGTTGCTGCTGTGCCTCTGGCCGTGCACTGCCGCCTGCTGCCTGCTCATCCTTCGCTGGCTGGGGTGCAGTCGTTGATGTGGCCACCCCTGCTGGACGTCCTACTCCCGACTATGGCAGGGATGCCTCCTCCACCAGCCTGGCCGCACACGTCAGAGGGCAGCTCCACAGGGCACCCAGGTGACTGATGGGTGGGAAGATGGCACGGAGGACGACTGGCCGCATAGGGGGTTCAGTTGAGGAGGGGGTCGCAGCAAGCCCCATCAAACAGAGGAATCCGGCCTGGGTGACCTGTCCAGTAGGCCGACCACGGTCAACGAGCCATTCGAGATGACGTGCAGTCTCCTCCATGAAAATACTGCAGTCACCTCACATGGCCGCGTTGACGCAACGCCACAACCAGTCAGGACAGGCTCAACCCGGACCCGGATAGCCACGTCCGCAGGCAGAGGTAGGCCAGTTGTCGTGAGCTCATCCCCTGCTCTGAAAACAGGTCTGGACGTAGGGCATCCTCTGCTGTGTTGCAAGATGATGCTAGGCAGACAGGATCAGGGACAGGATTGCACACCCAGGCACCTCCGCGGCGCGCTGTGCTGCCCTCCTGTCCCTGGTCCCTGCACTGCACCACTAGCACCAGTGGAATTCCCACCTCCAGACCCCGTCTCTGTTGCTTGCACGGCCTCCTCCTCCACCAAACCCCCACCAACCTGGATGACTCCGTGCCATCTTCCCCCGTTTGGGCCCTGTGGGGTCCCAGCTGCCCCTTCTGCTCCTGCCGAGGAGTCCAACTCCACACCCTCCGCCTCTTGGACCTCCCCCCGGAAGCTGCGGCCTGGGATGCGGCACCGGACTCCTCACTCCCCGACGAGATCTCAACCTGGGAGGGAGCCGGGCCTTGCGTCTCCCGGCTGGCGGTGGGATCCCCCACCGCTGTGCTCCACAGCACCTTCTCCCGCCCTCTTCATCAGTTGACGCTGCAGACAGGGAGAAATAAACACAGGCATCAGGCACTGTATAATGGACACATACAAACATGACAGTTGTACATGAGTGGCATTGGCAAACCTCAGACATGCCATCACAATCCCCAACACACATGTCATTTCAACTCGCACACATGAGCCATACCACAGCCATATTGCAACTGCCAGCACCATCCATACACATACAACAGCATGAGCAGGCAAAGCTGAGCCAGACATCACATGCAACACAGGAAGTGCACTACACATGTACACACACCACCACACTTGCATGCATGTGTACACCTCTGCCAAGTGTCGCAGTGTTCAGATGGGCATCCATGTCACATCTGCCAATCAGGCTTCCACATCCCGCTGTCACATGCATCACTGTTGCACCCTTGTCAAATACACACAAATGCACATGTACACAGTGCTGATACATGCAGCTGAAAACAACATACATGCGTGACATCACGAACATGTCTACTTACATACACATTCATCCAAACATGTGTGCCCACACAACTGCATTTGGCATGCAAGCCTACACACACAAGCACCATCCATGTCTCACACATTACAGCCCTCGCATGTGTTAGCCTCACGGCCCTGTACACCCCCACCCATACTCGACCCCATACAAACAGATGTGCAACCTGCACACTACTGAAACATCACCACACGCACAGCTCACAATCAGGATGCATGTACACTTACCGCTCGACTCCAGACGGGTCTGCCTCTCAAGGACCTGGACGTGGAGCGCTGGGGATATGCGTTCCAGGACCCTCATCTGATCTTCCGACAAGTGGCCCCGGCGCCCCTTAGCATCCGCTGCCTTCAAGAGGCGCCGGGCCTTGTTCAGGGTCCTGGACCTGAAGTCCTCCCAGCGCTTCTTGACATGTTGGAAGTCGCGGACTGCCACCCCCTCCGCGTTGATGGCAGTCACAATGTCCGTCCAGATCCGAGTCCGTCCTTCCTTGTCGGCGTGGGAACTTCCGAAGAGGGCATCATACTGCCCCAGGACTTGCTCCACCAGGACACCAACTTCCCTGGCACTGAAGCTGGTGCCCCTCTGCCTCTCTGGCCGGGGGTTGTCAGTGGTGCCAGATGTTGCAGTGCCCGACATGACAACCCCAGAGGCAGGAGTGGGTGGGCAACTGGGTCCTGGGGCTGGGCTGTGGAGTGATGGAATCCCAGTCAGGAGTCTTCGGTTCCAGCAGGGGTGGTCACAGCAACAGCACCCCTGGCTGATGTGCAGGCAGCAAATGGCAGGGCACGTGGGCAGCAGGCAGTCAGGCAGCAGCAGATGGCAGGTGGGAGCGTGCTCGGGGCTCTGGGGGGCAGTAATTCGGCCTTCTGGGCAGGAGCGTGGTCTTCCGTGTGCTTACGCGTGGCCAGCTTGATACGGAGTGATTTGGCACGTGAAAATTCTGCACGTCAGCATGTAATTCGAGGAAAGGCCCTTAGCGCGTAAGCGCGTCTGCACGCATACGCAATTTCATTGGACAGAAGGCCCCTCAAGCGCAAGCGCCCCTGTGACGTGACGCGCACAGGCGTGCATGGGCATTTCAGCGCGCGTGAAAAACTGCACGTCCGCGTGTAATCCGAGGAAAGGGCCCATGCGCGTAAGTGACGTGACGCGCGCGGGCGTTTCCCTCAGCACGGGTTAAAGGTGAGCGGGCCCAGCAGTTCGCTGTACGTGCCTTTCGTGGAGACCGACGTGTGTTGCTGCTTCCTGTTGTTTCGCGCGCCATCACAACTTCACAGCTATCAAGGACGTATCTCTTCTTTTGGCGGGGGTATTGGCTACGCGTGTTTTTCTGCATCGCGCTAGTCAGACGGTGAGTCGCACACGCTCTTTTTCCCACTGCGGGTGCCCCTGTGTATCGCACCCATTTTCGATGTCATAGTAGCCTGCGTGTCCCACGCGTACGCGTTATTCGTGTTACTGGGTGCCACCGCGTACTGCGGGAGGTTGAATCCACGCACGTAGGCTGCAGGGTTGCGTGCACGGTTTTACTGCAGTTTTGGGGCGCCTGAGCGTTGCGTGACCCGTCACCACATCACCGGGGTCACATACAGCCTTGCAGGTGCAGGGGGCTGTTAACATCTTGCTTCCCACCCCCTTCACCCCAATTGCCCAGGTCAATTGTGGTGTACACCTCCCATTGGCACCACTCCATCTGTGCCGGCACTACTACATCTGTGCCATGGTTGGGAGGCCACCAAAGGTGAGGGCGCCTCAGCTGGGCGTACTCCTCGTGGCGGGCGTGGTCGGGGACGTGGCCGTGGTGACCAGGGAGTAGGGGGACTCCAGGGTGTCCAGGGCGGCCACAGAGGGGGAAGAGGCAGGGGTGCGCCACTTGAGCACAATGTTGTGCCATGTGTCGGTGCAGTCATGCCACCACCCCTGTGGTTCCGGGGGATGCAGCTTCTGCATCTGGCACTGGCGCCCGTGTGACCCGGCAGTCCGTTCCATCGACTGCCACGGGCCCAAGGGTAGTGGTAGCTGCAGGTGCAGCTGTGGACACCGCCACCAGGCTCAGGGTCTGCCAGCGCAGGCTGCGTTGGCACTTGAAGAGCCCTTGGTAGATCTCCAACAGGCCAGGAGGGAAACCATAGGGGCAGGCCGGGCTGCTCAGACCAAGACACGTGTCCCTGGGGCAGTCATGTCATCTGCTGCCCCGAACAGCCGGGTGTTGGCAAGTGCAGGGGCAGATGCACCCAACAACACCCCGGTTGTGAGTCTGCCAACCAGGACCGTTGCGGTCAATGACCCTGCCACAGCTGATGTTGCTGCGCAGGGTCCATTAGTGGGCACCCAGCTGCCACTGACACAAGTCAGGCCTTTGGTCGTCCCTCCACCTGCCACTCCCTTGGCTCAATCCACCGAACCCACTGGCCATACTGGTCAGGGCGGCATTAGCCAGCCAGGGTCTGCGCCACAGTCCAAGAGGAGGAAGGTTGCACCTGCAGCACAGGCTGGGACCCCACACACAGCCACGACCTCCTGCACGTCGAGGAAGAAGCCTTTCTGCAAGCAGGAACTGGACTTCCTCGTGGACTACGTGCGGGGCCACAGCCGTGACATGCTAGTGGGTGCAATAGTCAGACTACGGCTGCCCAACGTGACACCCACTGGAAGCATGTTGCGGAACATGTCAGTTCATTCGGCCATGAGGTGCGCACGGCGCAAGAGTGCAAAAAGCGTTGGAATGACATCAAACGCAGCACTAAGGCTAAGCGTGCCTCTAATTACAACTTGACTCTGGTGACTGGCGGTGGGCCTGCACCAGAGGAGGAAGAGCTCACTCCGCATGAGGCACTCGTTGCGGAGTTCATACCACCTGAATTGGTCGAAGGAGTGGGAGAGATGCTGGACTTTGATGCCCAGTCCAGTGAGTGTTGATGCGTGTTTGTTGAGGACGTGTGTGTTTCACTTGTGGGATGTGTTGTGCATGATTGCCCTACATGTGACGTGTACATGGTTCTGATGTGTAAGTAATGCAATGCTTCCGTCATGCATGTCTCCTCTGCCTGCATGCGGGGACTCCATGTAGGCATGCTCCCTTGCCCCTCCTCCGCCACTCTGCACCCCAGTTCCACCTTTGCACTGGTCTGCTTCAATCTTGCCAATGTGTACTTTCTTGTTCATGCGTCCTGTGTAGATGCTAACTTCCAGCGTAGAATCTGCCAGACATATGCCGTGTGGTACAGCCTTAGTACTTGATGCAGGGTATCTCACTTGTACTGTGCATAGGTCAGATGTCCCGCAGGGACATGAGTGCCCATTCATGCTCCATGTGCATTGCACGCATGCCCCTATGTGTCCTTGACTGGATGATCACTGTAATACAAGTCCTTGGTTACATACATTGCCTGCCATCTCATCAGCCTTCCCATGTCAACTGTGGCTCAGTCCTGCGTTGCACACATGTTTAGGGTCTGACAATCTGTGTGGCTCACAGGCCTCAGCCTGTTCAATGGCCAATGACTCTGTCCAACTGTTGTTGTGTCTTCTTCACACATGGGCGGCATCCAGAGTTTTCATCATGTGTCCTGCTTACTGTCCCAGCATCATTTGCAGTGTTGTCACTTGAATCACATTAAGCTGTTGATGCCAGTCAACACTGCCTGTCAATACACAGGTGTATGGTCAGCCTTTTGATACCATGCTAGGCATCCCTGCTTTGGTACTGGGGTGGAGGGTGCTTGGCTTCTAGATATGGTACACATTGAATGCACAATGCACGTGATGTCTGAATTTGACATTGCACTGCCTTCACATTTCCTGGCACACACCATGGAGTCCTTGTACATGTAGGTAGTGAGTGGCGTACACATTTTCTGCACTGCATAGACCCACTTCCATGGAAACTGCCACCTTTCAACAGGTCTGATCACAGAAGCAATTCAAAGTTGACCCAGCATGCATGCCAGGTTATATGTTGTGTGTCACATGTCTGCCTGATGCGTTTGCTGTCGGTGTGTGTGTGTGTGTGTTGTGTGCTTCTGACATGTGTAGTGACCTTTTTTCTCTCTATTTTTCAGGTGATGACGCAATGGAGGCGGAGGATGGTGTTGTCATGCCAGACACAGGGTTGTTACCACTACATCAACCCGGCACTAGTGGGGGTCGTGGGGTGGTAGGCCACGAAAACCCCCAAGTGCTACAGTCCATCTTGTCTCTGGCTGCCTATGAGTCCAGCCTTGATGACGACTCTGACGTCCATGTTGAGTTGGATGAGCATCAAGTCCATGTGTCAGGGGTGAGTGATTCTGATGTGGACACTCCTCTGTCTGCGACACCTGCACTGAGGGATCAGACAGTCTTGGTTCCTCCGCCCGTGGTGGATCGGGACGCAGGGTCACCCTCCACACCAGTCACTGATGTGCCTGGGACATCACGTCGACGGGGGCATGTAGTCGTGCAGCCGCGGGCGGTGCCAACACAGCGAGGACCCCCGGTCCTTGGGTCCCGCAGGGGTCAAGCCCGGCAACGCGGTCGCCGCGCGCAACCGCAGTATACTGAGTGGGAGCAAGACATGACTGCCAATTCAGAACGGCAGGGGGCA
Source organism: Ambystoma mexicanum (assembly GCA_002915635.3). NCBI lineage: Eukaryota > Metazoa > Chordata > Amphibia > Caudata > Ambystomatidae > Ambystoma > Ambystoma mexicanum. Next base: position 5,882 of record PGSH02019327.1, on the reverse strand, counting down.
GCAATGGAGAACATCGCTGAGAGCATGGAGCGTGTGGCCCGATCTGTGCTCCCCCCTGCTAGGCAGGTGCTTCTCCAGCAGCAGGCGGCACGGTCCACGGCCCGCTCGCTCAGGCTGGGCATGGCGGCCTCAGACAGGGCACGCCAGGCTGAAATGTCGTCTCTGCGTCAAGCAATTGCTGCTCACGCAGAGGCGCACATGGATGCCCTGAGGGAGGAGTATGCTTCCCTCAAATCCACTCTGGGTGTCCTTATGATGTCCCAGAGGCAGCGGGCAGAGGAGAGGTTTGCACAGCTTGAGCGTACCATCTCGGCTGAGCTACAGGCTTGCCGGGAGGTGCAGCGGTTGTCCAGCCAGGCCTTGCAGGAGGAACTCCTGTGTTACACGTGCTACCTTGCAAGAGGAAGCACGTGTATCACGTGAGGTTCTGCATGCAGACCTACGTCACATCGCCACACAGAACCAGGCTCACCCGTCCGGCAGACTTGCTGCCGACGAGGGGCAAGCTGCGGCTAGGCGTGGCCAGGCTACTGTGCCACGTCCTCCTTTCCAGGATGAGCCAGACTCGGACGACCATCTATCTCCCACATAGGTCGGGCTGTGCAGGCGTTGAGCCCATGGAGGTTTTTTTTTTTGGCTCAGCATCATCGCATGTGGATGTTGAGCAGCACCTGTACCTCCCTCCTGGTGCCTCCCCTCCCCCCCGGGTCGTATGTGGCCATTTTTGATTTTTCTTTTAGTTTAGTTAGTTAAGTTTCTGTTTGATAGTTAGTTTAATTAGGTAATGTAGGTTTTCCATAGTTAGTGTAATTAGTTAATATAGTTTAAAATTGCTTGTCTATTGTGCTTTCATGTGACGGTGCGGTGCTTTGTGGCTTTTGAAGGCATCCACTGTCTGTTCCAGCTGGGCCCTTCAGGCTTGTCTTGTGTATGTGTTTGCTGCTTGGGTCCTTGACTCACATATGCCACTCCTGCCTCCCTTATCCATGGGCTCGCAAGGATGGTTCGGTGTCACAACCTTTTACACAAGGGCTTTGGACTGTCATATCTGTGGCATGTCTGGTGCTGTGTGACTTGTGTTTACACCCCTAGTGGGGATGATTTTGGTGTTATTGTCCACTGTTCAGCTTTTGCTAGATGGGGTGTTTCATGATTAATGTGTACATTCATTGCTATGCATTGTGTAGTATGTTTCTTATCTTTACTGTACACGTGCTTGTTGCAATTCATGCTGTAGATAGTGTTCCACACTTTGGATGTGAAAGACGGACTGATGGTGTGATTTATGATGTGACTCTCTGACATGGTCAAGTAATGAGATGCCTGAAGAGACACACACAGATGACTTTGAAGCATTAATCATGTGTTTCATGCCCTTTCTGCAGGGGGATGAGCCTCCAGAGCACCTTTGCCAGCAGACATGGCCCATTGGACGACGGAATTCTGGACACGTTTGTTGGTGCCCACATGCACATGTGTGCACAAGCAGAGGCACAGGGATTGCAGACCCACATCCTAGAACTGCTGACATGTTCAAGGAACTCCAGGCAAGGTGAGCAGCACAGGGGGGCCACAACACAGCAAAGCTTGCACCAGGCGAGTTGCACATGCAGGCTTAGTCACAGCACTGAGGGTGAGCTTGGACGAATATTGGTGTTGAAGCACACAATGCAGCTCAGATGTGTTGGTGGACTGATGCTGTTGATTGTAAGGTTGTCTGGGACACCTGCAGGGGCAGTGGCACATACCCTCCGGTACACCAAGGTCCATTGAGGCACTTGTATCAACCATGTAGCCTTCCGAGACATGGAAAGGGGCAGCTCACAGGGACATACAGCAAGGGACATACTCGGGTGCAGTGCATTTCATTTCCATGTACATTTTGATAAATGCACTGCCAACTTTGTTTCGGTCATGGTGGTACGCAACTTGCTCTGAAGTCATGGCTTGCTATATGGGTCTGTCTGCTTACCCAGGGAACATTGCATGTTGTGTGAATTGTGACACATTGGTGTTCCATTTGCCACGCACCCACCGGCGGCTGACTTACTGCATTGACTGTGTATGACCCATCACAGGGGTAATGTTATATATGGGTACGAAGCATCTACACCAGATTGTCTGTTTGTAGAGTAGTTTGTTGCTATGGGGCATGTTTGGTGGTGTGTTTTTGTGTAATTGGCACGTACAGGTTGTTGACTGTGGCTCTCTTTGCAGCATTGCAGTGCTCCTGTAACCGGACCTGAGAGTGCGCAGGCAGGAGGCCAGCACTCAAAACCAGAGCTAAGTGTCTTGTTGTTTTTCTTTCAAACTGCTCTGCATAGGCTTGCTGGGGGTGCACTAATGCATGGATGAATGTGTAATTCAATTTGGTATGTTTTTTTCCCCCTAATCACCCGGAATCCTATGCAATTTTGAACCCTGTACCCTCTACCCGGTGTTCCTGCTTCCCGTACCTATCCAAGCAACGTTCCCTAACCCTCTTTCCCCGCTGGGGTTGCGGATGCCTGTGTAAGCCCCAAACTTGCAGGCGCCAAAACCCTAGAGGGGGTGGTTGGTTCGTGCCACTCCTAAGCCTGGACTACAGAAGGCCATGACAATGATGTCCAAGTTTGTTTGGATTGTGTATGTGTTCATGCAGGTAGTACATTTTCGTGCATTCCCTACTTTCATGTGTCATTCCTCCTCCCCTCTCCTGCCACTCATTCCAGTTATCCAGTGTGCCAACACCTGTCCCGACTGCATATCCCTGAACCTCCTTCCCCACCAGGGTCTCAGGGGCCTGTGTGAGTTTGACCTTGCAGGCACCCGGGACACGGTGGGGGTGGTTGTTTCGTGACACTCCCGCGCCTGTACACGGGACCTGTGACAGTACACATCCGTTCATGGTGCATCATCCTATGTTATGTACCACACATGGTTCACATCCTGTTGTGACATTGTTTTACTGTGCTACCTTGGTTGTTGCATCATTGTGGTAGTACTTGGCCTTTGTGAGGTACTGCTACGTCAAGTCATCTACTGGAGGGTGTTCTGGTTCGTTTTTATGCCTTGGATTTTGTGATTTTGGAAATGAGTGTGGATTCTGAGGGTGCAGGCACCTTTTTACACACAAGGTGGGAGATGGTGACGAAGGGTAAAGGTGATCCTGTGGCCAGGTGGAATTGAGGGTTGAAGGCTCCATGACCCAGGTGCAGTTGTTCAGTGGGTCATGGTCATTTGTGAGGGGGGGGTTGTTGTTGATAGTTGCCTTGCCCTGCAGTGTGATGGGAACCCTGACATTGTAATGGTGGTATCCTATGTACATGTTGTGTTCTGCTGATCAATGCCTGTTCATGTGTTGTGTTTACCTTTCAGGTGCGAGGGGATAGTTGTGGTTTGACATGCTGGGGTGTACACATGGTGAATGTTCACATGTGATGTGTAGAGAACACTGATGGTCACTTGATTGCACATGCATATGTTGAGTGCATGTCCTTGCTGACCCACACACTTGCACTCTGATGCACTACATGTACTACCACCCTTGCATATCCACGTGTACACTGTTTGCCTTCTGGTGCCACTGTGTCCCTGCAGCACATGTTCTGTGACCAATTATGGATCCTGTACATGCCTAATTTGCTTTTTGATGTGGTCTGTCGCTTAGATGTGATGCTCAGGGTGTGCATCACACACAATGGCTGTTCACTGTGCTGTGCGCTGAGCAGTGTGTTGCAGGAGTAGGACACAGCACACAGAAGCTGCAGTGTTGATTTTGCAATGCACAATGTGCATGTAGACAGGCATTCATTGTTATGTTACGTCTACAACTCTTGTAATGCATTTGGAAATGACTTATTTTGGGTGGGAGGTTGTTGGTCAGTCATTTCATCTGATTCCAGGTCAGGCATCATTGTCTGATGCCACTGTACATTTTGGACATGGCAATGTGTACCTTATTGTTACTGTGTTGGTGTATGGGTATTGCTTGCCATGTCATGTTGTGGTTTGGGAGGGTTTGAGTGACATAACAGTGATGGCCATGGCCTGTTTTGCAGGTGTGTGTGATTCACACCTTGCATGTCAGGGTCATCCGCTTCTCAAAGCAACTAGCTGGGGGTAGATCTCTCTCCGCGGCAGGGCCCTCCCTCTGGAACAGCCTTCCTGCCTCACTTGAACTTGAGGGAACCATCTCCGGTTCGGGAAGCACCTCAAGACCTTCCTCTTTGCTTCTGCTTTCTCTCTGCCTCTCCCTTGCAAATTCTTCACTGGAACTGCACTGGATCTGCAACTGGGCCACTCTCACCGACCTCGGTCCCTGGCCCAGCCACTCTCCACTTGCACTGCCTCCCTGGCAACCCCTGCACTGCGGGTACTGTCTCTCTATCCCTACAGCCCCCCTTCCCAGCACTTGTCTGCACTTACCTTTGCAGTTGCCACCAGCTGGCCTATGTATTTGTTTTTTGTCTACTTACCCTGTACTGCACTCCCCCCTCCCCTTCCCCTTGCACTTTTCCCTTCCCCCTACCCCTGCACTTGCACAATCTAAATGACACCTGGCCTAGTAGTACCGTTGTCTGTCTTCCCTTGTTCCCCCCTCCCTGCCTCATCGCACCTTGAAATACTTGTGTATAGGCCATATCATGTCATGTCATATGTGTGCCTTTTGGTCACACAGGATAGCTTGTGTTTAAGTAGCTAGGGATGCAGACAATGTGGCACTTCCATGGCAACTATCTCAGGGTGGTAGGGTTGTGACAGTTGACTGTCTCTTTGTCATCATCGATTGTCACCTGGTATGTGCCAGGCCTGTGTGCACTCCGCAGGGGTGGGAGTTTAGGTGAAAAATGTGGCCACAAGCTGGGTCCGGGCTTCCTCGCCACGTGCCCTGTCCCCTCCCATGGGCAGCGCCTGTGCCTGTGGTGGGGATGTGGGGGCACCACCATGTCCACCGGGACGCCCTGCCGTGTTGCAACATTGTGCAGGACACATGCTGCCACAATGATCCTGCACACTACTGGTGTTGCATAGAGTAGTTGCCCGCCAGAGCGGTCAAGGGAGCGGAAACGTGACTTGAGCACTCCGAATGTGCGCTCCACTATGGCCCTGGTTGCAATATGGGCGGCGTTGTATCTTACCTGGGGTGGTGTGGTGGGGTTCCGGATTGGCGTCATCATGTGGTTGCTCAGAGGGTAGGCACTGTCCCCTGGGGAGGTGTAAATGGTTGTGATTATTGGGGTTTGTTTATTTGTGTGTGTGTGTGTGGACATGCATGCATGTGCAAGGGCATTTGTACTCACCTAGGAGCCATGTGTCGCCATGCTGCCCAGCTTCCAGGGCCCGGCTCAGGGCGGACATTCTGTATATGAAACTGTCATGGGTGGAGCCAGGGTAGTTTGCATAGACAGAGGTGATGATTCCCTTTGCATCGCATACCACCTGTACATTGATGGAATGCCAGTGCTTGCGGTTTCGGTAGATGTGCTCAGTGGCCCTAGGTGGACGTAGGGCCACATGGGTGCAATCTATGGCACCGAGCACTTTGGGGAAGTGTGCCACCCTGAAAAAATCCAGGACAACGGCCTGCCTTTCTGCGGGTGTTCTGGGCATGTATATGTGCCTGCGGACTGAGGGGCGCGCTGTCATGATTGCCAGTACCTGGTGTAGGCAGCGTGACTGCGTGGCCTGTGAGACCCCCCCCACTATGGCAGTAGTCCGCTGAAATGACCCAGTGGCCAAAAAATGCAGGACATTGAGCACCTTCTCCAAGGGGCTCAATGCTTGGGAGCAAAGGGTGGGGATGTAAGGTCATCTTCCCACTCCCTGACCAGGTCTAGGATGATGTGGGGTGGAAACCTATACCTGCCATAGACCTGGTCGTCAGGCATCCCAAAAGGCTT
>PGSH02019326.1:0-32438 GCA_002915635.3 Ambystoma mexicanum | reverse complement strand
GTCTGGACCAGGACCAGGAAGACCAGAAGGGGCTATGTCCATGGTTCATGACAGCATGCCTCCTCCGAAACCCCGTCCCACCAGGCTTGCCAGGGTGTATGAGATGGAATCTTCTCAGCAATCGAGGGTGTTTAGGTTGGATAGTGGTTCCCATGTTCTCTCGCTAGGAGGATAGCCTTTCCACTCGACCAGGTATTGAAGCCGACCCCGTTTGTACCTGGAGTCACATATTCTGGATACTTCATATTCCAGCTGATTGTCCACAATCACAGGACTGGGTCTGCCGGTTTTCCGGGTGGAGTGGAGGTAGGGTTTGAGTAGAGAAGTGTGAAAAACTGGATGTATTCTCTTCCAGGAGTCTGGTAGCTTGAGCCGATAAGAAACAGGATTGATGATTTCTTTTATGGAAAATGGACCATAATATCGGGGGGCTAACTTGTTAGGGCGTAGATGTCGTGTAATAGTTTCGAGGACAACCAGACCTGGTCACCAATAGAATAGGAGGGTGCTGGTCTTCTTTTGGAATCAGCATATCACTTAGTGCGAATCTGGGCTTTCCCAATTGTTCCTTGCTTCCTTGTGGATGTTGAGGAGAGTTTCAATCCAGGAATCAAGTGAAGGTACTGGAGTTGGATGTGGTAGAACTGAAGGTAACACGGAGGATGAAAACCTTGACTGCAATAGAAGGGGCTAACGTTGATCGCTGAGTGATCTGAATTGTTATAGGCAAATTCGGCCAAGGGTATAAGGAGGGACAATCATCCTGTACCTTGGTTGCGAAACAACGAAGATATTGCTCCAGGGTTTGATTAACACGTTCTGTGGCCCGTTGTCTGTGGGTGATATCCAGATGAAAGAGCGCATTGAATCCTAGAACACGACAGAGATGTTTCCAGAATTGTGAAATATATTGCGGTCCTCGGTCCGATATGATCTTGGAAGGGAGTCCATGAAGACGGAAAATGTGTTCTAGGAAAATTCCTGCGAGCTCTGAAGAGGAAGGAAGTTTATAGAGAGGCGTGAAATGTGCCATATGAGTAAACAAGTCTATGGTTACCATGATGGTCGTGTAACCCCGGGAAGGTGGTAATTCCACGATGAAGTCTGTAGCTATACATTCCCATGGTCTTGTTGGCAGTGTAGGTTGCAATAGAAGGCCCGCCGGTCTCTTATTGTCGTGCTTATTCTGACTGCAGACAGTACAGGTCTTGATGTACTCTTGTACCTTGCATTTCATTTCCGGCCACCAAAACTGTCTTTGTATAAGACCGAGCGTGTTGGTTACACCACGATGTCCAGAATGAAAAGTATCATGGCAGAGAGTTATTATTTTATGTTGAAGTTTCGGTGTGGGAATGACCAAGGCATTGTCCTTGAATAAGTATCCTTCCTTGATTCTTAAGTTCCAGGGATTCTTCCTAGAGACGTCCTTCCAGAGGTCAGAGGACTGGGTTTGGCTCGAATCTCTTCCAAGAGGTTGATCGCTTGAGCTATAAAGATTGTGTTGGGAAACATTGTAGGATAGGTCCTATCTTCAGTGGTTAAATAGTCAGGACGTCGGGACAAGGCGTCCGCAATCACGTTTTGTGATCCAGGAACATGAGTGATTTGGAATTGGTACTGGGCGAAGAAGTAGTAGCCCAACGCGCCTGACGACTGTTCCTGCACTCCATAGATTGGAGAATTTGTAGATTTCGATGGTCCGTACGGACCTGGACTGGATATCTAGCACCCAGGAGTAAATGTCGCCATTCTGTGAAGGCTTGGCGGATTGCCAACAGCTCCTTTTCCAGGACGGAGTAATGGGTTTCGCTGGTTGTTAGGTTCTAGAGAGGTAAGCACTGGGTGGTCCATCTTGTCCTCAAGCACCTGTTTCAAGACTGCTCCTATGGCATGGTTGGAGGCATCCGTTTCCACTATGAAAGGGCGATCTAAGTCAGGCTGAGCCAGGACGGGGCTTGCGTGAATCTTGTCTTCAAGCGTTGAAAAGCCTTCTCTTGCGAGGAAGACCAGATGAAGGGAACATCCTTCTTCAGCAGAGCAACGATCGGTTGGACGAGCTCAGAAAAGGTAGGAATGAACTTTCGATAAAAGTTAGCAAGTCCCAAGAAAGACTGAACCTGTTTCACCGATGTAGGAGCAGGCCAGGCCAGTATGCCTTTACCTTTGAAGGGTCCATTCCAACTCCTTCTGGGCTGAGGATGAATCCAAGGTAATGAACTGAAGTCACATGAAAAAGACATTTCTCAGGTTTGACCAAGAGCTTGTTTTCACGGAGCCGTTGTAGTACCGCCATGACATGTTCTTGATGTTTCAAGGGATCCTTGGAATAAATCAAAATGTTGTCTAGATAGACAATGGGCCTCATTACGACCCTGGCGCTAAGTGAAAAACGATGGCGGTAAATGGTTACCGCCATCTTTTACCGCCAGGTCCGATCATGACATGTGACCGTTAACTACGATGCCATTAGCGGCATCGTAGTCAACGCTGCCGCTAACTGCGACAAGGGTGGCGCCGCGCCGCCCACACCTATTAGCGCATGGCGGAAAGTTAGCAAAATCCCGACCCAAGCGACTGCACTCGCATCACCAGCCGTAGTACCTACCACCATGTCTAACAACGCCATAGCGAAAACCGTAAAGGCCAGTTAAGTGAGCGGCCACGGACACTGAACAGCACAGTGAAGGCAATACGACTCAAAAGTACACAAAGAGCCCCCACCCCTTCCACACCCAGACACACGCCACATGATACCAATTCGAATGGCAATGTTGGGGAGGAGGAACTATAGCAATGCAGTGCTACAACAACAACAACAACTAACAACAACAACAGGCAGCACAGAGGGACGCAGGACGAGAAGGAGGGCAAGGCAGGCCCAGCAATCCCCACCTGCAAGCCAGCCACACCAGGCACCCCCATCCACGCATCAGAGCCATCCATTCAACCTCACTGCGAGCAGATCCACACCTGTACCGTTGACAGGGCAATCACCCCATCGTAGAATGACACAAACAACGATCGCAGCATGATAGAAGTCCAACCGCCATCCCCCTACTGAGTAGTGCTCTACTCCACTTCCTGCCACAGGAGCTCCAGCCACGTGGGCACCTGCATGCATTACAAACTTATTTCGCAAACACTATCAGCTGCTCGTGCCTCCTCAGCACACAGACAACCACATCTCTACCACGGATGCAGGATGCTAACACCAAAAGGGTTTCAGAACTAGCCGCATACCCGGGTTGCATTATGCATCGACTGCACAGTACGAATTGGTGGTTCCAGTGCCGTGGGTACGTACCGCACCGGAAACGTTTCCACTAATCAAAGCAAATGGTCGTGACTCAACAGATCTACACATTGTGTGCCGATCACCCGCATACCATGATTCCATGGTCTGAGAACTCCACAATACCACGTAATGGACCAACATGCAGCCCAAGTCTGGCTACTCGGTGAAGTCCAATGTAATGGAAGTGGGCAGGTGATACGTCGATGCAACACCTGGCTGAAAGGGGGGATGCATATCACCTGGTGAAAGGGGATGCATACTCCACCTGATGGAAAGGGAGGGGGATGATACTCCCTGTCTGGGAGTAACACGGAGATCGAGACAGAGGATACGGCACTTACAATGCACCAACCTCTGCTACTTGGTGATGCATGCAAACGCATGAAGCCATGAGCATATACGTAGCTAGTTGAATAATTAGTCAGCTAGATTGCAGCCAAATTACAGTTGGAAGCAAGCCATATGGACTCATGTTCTGATCAGACAACATGACTGACAATACATTCTCGCCTAATACAGGTGATGCTGCTATCACGGAGAGTTGGCTCTAACCAGTCCGGAAACCGCAGAACCAGCACGGGAGGTTCAACGTGCATAACACTACTGTGTGGTCTAGAGGCATTCGCTATTGAAGGCACGGTTCGAAGCCTCATAGGTCTGGTGGCCCTGTATGCCTGAGAAGGTGCAAAACGTCAGGCATTGTATGCTCCAAATGTGGGTCAGGCGAATGTGCCCACCCCCTGACGAGAAAATAAACCAACCTGAGAGGAGGATGAGGAGGGAGCAGATGGGCGCACCCCATGGAGGAGGCGATGCACAAGGGGCGTGCAATGCGCCAAACTTCTCGCCCTGCTTTTAGAACATGCTAGTGTTGCATATGGTGACTGACTTGGGCACTGTGTGGCCCGGACATGCACACTGGACTCTACACATAAAGCACACATACGCAAAGAAAAAATAAACCATCTAATTTGTGCAAATAAAAGTGTATTCAGAAAGGAACGTGTTGAACAACCTCCCACCTCCCCCCTGAACACACCCCCCCCCAAACTCCCCCCTTAACTCCCCAACCACCTCCCCGCCAACCCTGACACCCACACACCCATCCCCCTCCACCCCCCCCCCCTGGAAGCAAACAAAGGTGTGGTTAGTTGTGCAGCAGTGTCGAGTGAGTTCCTCACTGTCCGCCACTATGGCAGCCCCTCACTGCCCCGGGAACCTGCCTGTGCTGCGGAGGTCCTCCACATCGGCGGATGGGGCTGCTCGGTGTCGAGCTGGCACCGAGGGTCTACCTCCCTCATTGGACGCATGGCCCGTATTGTCTGCCACAAGGTCAGTGATGGCGTGCCGCAACGCAGCTAGTTCCCGCATGTACCTTTGTGCGACATCATAGCTGCCTTCACTGTCTCGCACTTCCCAGCCGCACACCACCCCATTCAGCAACATGTCTACGAGCAGCGAGGAAAGTTGCTTCTGCCGGGTGCAATCGCTCCAGAGAATGTTGGTATTTGGCCATGGTAATGGCAGTGGTATTCCATTGGCTGATCTGCCCCTGCGCGGGATGGAGATGCTGGACAATCGTATCCTCTGGCACCTTGTGCTCGCATCGGGCTGCGTAGCGACAGGTAGGGGAATGAGGGTGCTGTGGGGCTTCTGACATCACTCTCCTCAAAGATCCCTGCTTCGCTGTCGAGGAGCAGAATGCGCAGTTTCCCCAATGCTGCTTGCAGCAGGCTGTCTTCTTGGCATGATTTTGTGAGTCTGCTGCTGCTGCTGCTGCTTACTGCCTGTGGGGTGCTGTCTGTGCCCTGTCCTGTTCCCTTGCATGGATTTTGGCTGCTGTGGGGTTTCCTCGGAGGGCAAGGTGGAGGGTTGTGTTTGGCCACAGTTGGCCTGGCCTCTTTGGTGGGTGTGGAGGCAGTGGTGTCCTCTTCCTCAAGCTCGGAATTTGAGCCTGTGGTGGGACGAGGAGGGAGAGTTTATTGATGGGTCTGCGGACATGGCCGGCATTGTGGCCGACTGCATCTTATCGTTAGACTGTGCACATTTCATGCAGAGGACAAAAAAGTTGTCTCCCTTTGTTAAGTACATGGAGTATTGGGTGCTGCCGTTAGGGTGATGCCTGCCATGTGTAACAGGGTGCAGATCGATGTTCTGTAGGGCAGTCTCCTGTGATTAGTTGATTACACTATGGGCCACATTGTACACCATGATGGACTTAGGTGAGAATGCTGCCTAGATTTGAGCCATTACTGCATCGCCGAATGTCGGGCTCCTCTCTCCATTCCTCTACTCTCATGCTCTGCATTCGATTGTGGAGGCACAGATTTCTCCATGGCTGCATGTTATAGGGACTCCATCTCCCCCAGTTGCCATGCCAGGTCATTTAGCTGCGATTGCTCCTGACTCTAAGCGGAGATAGTCCCACGCTTGCGGCACTGTTTGACATTGCGGGGTTAGTTCCCACGCATGACCGCTGAGCTACAGTCACCCCATAGCCTGCTTTTGGATATGGCGTTTCTCAGTTGGTTGGAGAATACCACTGCAGCGTTCTCCTGGGTCTCGATGCATGGTAGCTCCTCTCTGGAGAAGCGGTCTTGCGCTGGCCGGTCACAGCTTTTTTCACCTTTGGCATCTTCCTGCAGTAGAATGGTGAAGCCGCGACGGCGTTCTCGCTCGGATGCTCAGTGGTTTGGCAGGATCGCAATGGATTGTGTTTTTAAAGATGGCCGCCTGCTCTTCCGTTCCGACCGGTGACGCTACATTTCAGGTTAGCTTATCTACGGTCAACGTAATTGCGTGACCGCTAACTACGGTCACCCTAGCTCGCGTGGCGGTGGTGCACCTCGCCGCATCGATGCCGGTAGGTGCGTTTTGGGGGCACTACGCATGGCGCAGTTTACATTCGCCATGGGTAATGTCGTGCACCGATGGGTCTAATATGCCCGCCCTTTACGCCATCGTCCACGGCCGTTAAGTTCATTACGCATGGCCTAATGCGGATTACGCCAGGGTCATAATGAGGCCCAAAAAGCATGTGCGACACCTATCATGGAAAAGTGAAAAACTGCAGGCGATTAGCTAATCCAAACAGGAGGACTAGATATTCAAAGTGACCAAGCGCGTTCTAAAGGCCGGTCCTTCCATTCTCCCCTCCCCGATACGATTAAGTGATAGGCACCCCGGAGGTCAAACTTGAATATTACGGCGCCTCTGAACGCATCCAGGATATCTGAAATCAGAGCAGAGGGTACCGATCTTTGAGGGCAGCAATTGATTTAGACCACGGTAGTCGAAGCAGGGTCTGAATGCCTTGGAATCCTTCTTAAGACGAAAGAAAACAATGAGGCACCCGCTGAGAGATTTTGAGGGCTTTATGGTGCCATTTTCCAAATTGATGTCCAGTATTCCTCGGAGGGCCTTTTTCTCAGGTTCTGAAAGGATAAACATTCTGCAAAGGGAGTTACTGCCGAGCGGATCTGTCTCAATGGCACAATCTTCGGTCTGTGAGGGGGATAAAAGCCTTGGACTATGGCAGTCGAAAAGACATCACTATATCCTTGGTAGACCTGCTGGGACTTGTACAATGTTGCAAACCATGAGTGAGAGTTTTTGCTCTCATGAATGTTCAATAGCTGGTGTTAAGGAGAGCATCAGCCAGGGATAAACAGAGAGACATACAAAACTCAGAGCCAGAAACAATGACCCTGCTGTCCATTAATGTACGGATTATGTCTTTTAAAGCCAGGGCATACCAGAACCATTGGGTAATGGGCTGATTTGATGATGTCGAATGTAATCTGCTCTTGGTGTGGTTTATGGAGAGACGGACCTCTTTTGGTCTGTAGGCGTTATGGGTCCTGAAGAGAGAGGTCTCCATCAATTGCGTTCTACTGGCTGTTTAAATGTTCGGTGACTCATATGGTATTTTAATGTCTGACTAACCCAGTCTTGATCAATGAAAATTCCCATAGCTCCACAGTCACCAGGCCACAGTATGGGATAGGTCTTCGTGCTTGGAGGCGGCGATAGAAAAGGCCTGTAGCACAACCAGTTATTCTGTCCAGGAGAGTTCAAGGATGTGCATTGATGTGGAAGCAGACATATTTCTCCCGAAACCTCGCTCCATCTAGGGCCGGGAGCTGGCGTTCCCGAACGCCGTGGAGGGGCTAAAGGACATCTCTAACGAGATGCTTGTCTGAGGCACAATACATACAGAGGCCGGTGTGAATTCTTCTCATCCTTTCTTGTGGAGAAGTAATTGGCCCACAAAGGCGCCTATTTGCATTGGTTCGGAGTCGTTATCAGGGGTTGAGGCAGGATCGGATTTTCACAGTCGACTCCGGAGGGGTTCGTTGAAGAGCAGTCTTAGCTTTTTCCTTTAAGCCCTTCTTTCCTGGATACGAAAAGTCTATTTGTAAGGCTAAATCTACCAAAGCCTGAAGCGAAACTGGGGTGAGCCACACTCTGGCTAATTCATCCTTTGATATCGTCATTTAGACCCCTGCCGAAATAAGGTGAAACTCGCTTCAGGGGCCCAATCAGCCTCCTTTACCAGCTGTTTGAATCTGGTACGCGAACGTTAGCATATCCTGGGATCCTTGCCAAAAATCAAGTAGGCGTTCCTGGGCGCTGAACACTTGTTCGGGGCGGTCAAACATTAGATTGAGGCGCCTTGGATAAATGCCCATCATAAATCGTCCAGGAGGACGTCTCCAGAGTTCAATAGGGGAGTGGCCCAAGATAACTCATTCCCTGTAAGATGGGAGATTGTGAAGCCCACCTTGGCCCCGGAAGTTGAAATAATTAGGCTTGAATGTAAAATGCACCAGCAGGAATCCAGAAATCCACGTAAGGATTTTGGCGAGCCATTCGTATTTGTCTACCACTCCACCCAGTATCACGCTTTCCTTATTGGCAGGTCACGTGACAGCACTAATTGTTTCAAGGCTGCCGTTCTCTGCCTTTAAGTCTGTACCTCGGTTGTTAGCTCCTGCATGCCGCGCATGAGGTCCTGGACCGCTTTCTCCATAGCGGTATCAGTGTTGATCGTTTGGCGTCTCAATCTGTCAAAGGTTTCCCCCCGGCTCACCTGAGTTCTCTTCTTGTGGCGTTCCGCGGAGGACTCCTTCTCCTGGCCGGACCAGGACTTGTATAAGTGCGTGCGAGTCGAGTCTGACTCCAGCGCGAGCGTTCAAAGTTCCAGGAAGTCGCGTGTTCCAGGACGTCCAGGAAGAGGATCGAAGAAAGGTAAGAGATACTGGAAACGGGAAAAGGGAAGAAAGAATAAGGGAGTTGGCCAGGAACTTGGAAGGGTAACGCCGAGCAGCACACACACATCGAGACACTACCTAGAGATAGCGTTGAGATGCGCGGAGGCGCGGGGGCGTGGCCCATTTATAGAACATGCCGTGTCCGACGTACAGGCTAGTACGGAACACGGCACTGGGCACGGCCATGTTGGAAGCATCAAGGAGAACACTCTCCGTCTGGACCAGGACCAGGAAGACCAGAAGGGGCTATGTCCGTGGTTCATGACAAGACCAGCACTGCAAATGTACTGTGAATCTCTCTGAGTACAAGTTTCATATCATTGGCAAGCACCATCTACCAGAAATACTGTACAAGTCTCCAAGATTTCTACTTGCAGCTCCATGCATATCCATATGCATGAACACAAACTTCAGGTATGCATATTTTCTGTACAGTAGATGAATACATTTTCAAACAGACTTTTAGCTTGTGTAATCTGTAAAATGAATTTACTGTATTTTTTTCAATATCCTAAAATCAACTACCACTTATAAACCTTTATAATATTTAATTTCTTTATACACACACACTCAAATCATGTTAAACTAACATTTTTTTAAATGAAATATATAGACTACATATATTCAAACAAAATTGGATGCAAGCACAATCTATTTTTAAATCTTTAAAAAAATACTTATACAATTTCATATTTTTTTGTTTTTATTTATTTATTTACTTAATTACTTTAATTTAGACATGGCATTGAGGTGCTTTTACCTAGAACAGCTTAGTTACAGAAATAGTGGTATTCACTGGTGTATTATAAATTTCACAAGACATAGTAAAGATATTTTTTTTTGCTACAGTTAGTCATTCAATACAATGTGTTCATTAAGAACATATCATATGTACTGAACTGATGCAATTTATCTTATGTAAATAAATTAGTTTAATGGTTTTAAAGAAGGTGCTGAGGATTTCAATTAAAACAATCAATATCTAAATTAAAAACAGCGCTATGTACAAACAAAGTTACTAATTTGAAGCTTTTACAATTGCAGTGAAGACCAGTCTCCTGAAAAGAAGCAGCCGAATTCGAAGAACAAAGAAGAACTAAGAAGTTACATGTTAATTTAACAATCAAAGGAAGTAGAATATCACCATAATATATGTATTATTACTCAAACATACTGTAAAGTTAATACAAGCTATTTCTGTGCCTAAAAATAGAGATTGTGTACCATTTTGTCCAAAAATCTCCATGTCTTAAACAGCGATTTACAGCCAGAATGGCCCACAAATTCCTATTTTTGGACACACAAATTACCCAACTGAACCGCTAAAATGTTCATATTATTGAACAAACAACTGCTTTAATTGTATACATTAGATTTACTATTTCTACTTTTCCACACCACTAGCTTACTTTTTTTGTCATCTGAACCCCAGTTTAGTAACACATAAATTCAAGAATACCTATCCCTTCTAGTTGTAGTTCCCAATGCACAATCACACACCATTACATACATCTTTATCATCTTACTCAAACACTCATGCACACATACATTGCAGAACACCCAAACCCATACCTTCTTTATTTTTTTGAACAGACCCTAAAGAATGCCTACCAAAAGTCAAGTCTGTAGAAAGCAACGCAGAAGTAGAACAAATGAAAATAAAAGTGTCCAACATAAGCATCCATCTCTAGCAGAATTTGTAAAAAAAGTTGAAACAAAACAGCTAATACAGTCATTTAGTGAAACACAAGAAGTTTCAAGTACAAAAACTTTGCCTCCTCTATCAAAATGTAAAACAAACCAAAAAACAATTAACAGAAAATAAGCTATCACTACAGATAAAACTACTTCTTTAATTTTTATATAGTTGCAAAGTAAGCATACCAAGAAAAGTATTTAGCCAAAATGTACCGTCACAAAGTCCTTCAAATCTTATAAAACTGGAGAGAAATCAGGTTCAATGCTTAAAACCTATTGTAGGAAATTAATCTTAGAAGCATTGATGGACAGTGCAATTCTTCTCAAACAAGTTATTTATTTTACTGTTAAACAAAATGAAACCACTAACAAACTAATAACTAAATTACAAAAAAGACTTCTCAATAAGCAAAATGTCAACAGAAAGAACTTCTTAAGTATCTGTGGAGGTGAATGGAATCACACTACGAGCACAGAACCATATTTTAATGAAGAAGCGTACAAACAAAAGCAAACAAATACAATTGCCATACATAGCAGTGGTCGAGGTTATAAAAAAGTGAATAATACCATTATGGAACAAGAAGTACTCCTTACAAAAATATGCCCTCAAAACTTAGAATTACCCCTCCATTCAACTGAATCAGAACGTCTAGTGTACAATGGCCATGCACCGTCAATGTGTAACATTCCCAACAATGTTTCAAATCTTTATGCCAATTCCTCAATAAATATGTAAAAAGCAAAGACAAAATCAAAATTAAATTACTGCAAAATATTGGATACCTGTCCAGTGCGCAAGTACACAGGACTACAAGGACATTCATTGGCCTGCATTACAGGACCTACTTGTAAAACCACTTTCCATGATATCAAAAGGATATCAACACATCATTCAACTATAAGAAATCTAAACTATAAACTGTACTATGCTAAAAGTCCTGCTTTAGCACTAGCAAATTTAAATAACATCCTTCTACATGGTACAGCAAATGACCTACTTGAAGAAATTGACTATATCCAGAAAAAAATTTTTGGAAGTGAAAGCCATTTACAGAATGAAATAGCTTTAAACCAATTAAGCAACAATTCTACACCTGGCAACATTTTGCTAAACACATACAAAAAAGAAATACTAAAATTTAAAAGTACATCAGCTGAAGTACCAAACCATGTATGTGTATGTTGCCGTAGAACTTTTTATAAAAGTAACAAAAAAACTGTAGACCTATCATACAAAATAGAAGACAATGAAGATTCTAAATGGTTTGAATTAGCTCTCTACCTTGTAGCAGAAAACAAATACGAAATAACTGAGCCCTTAATGCATTGCAGTTACTGCACTACAAAACTTGACAACAACCAAACTCCTTCACGTGCTATCGCAAATAATTTGGAATTATACCCAGTACCAAAACCCCTACAACAACTTAATTTATATGAGAGCATCATAATTCAAACAGTACACCCATTTCAAGCAATAATACACCTTCAACCAAAAACAGCAAAATCACCTCCCTCTGAATTGGTAAAAGGCATTTGTGGAAAAGTAGTTTATTTCCCATTAGATCTAAAAGAAAATGTGCATACTCTAGGAGTACAACAGCCAATGCAGCAATCTTTAATTATCTTAGTTAATGGAGTACCTACAAAAGACAATAAAATATGGCAACAGCTGGTAGATTTACATAAAGTTAGACAAGCCTTCCAATATCTTAAAGAGAATAATGAATATTACAAATAAATTAATATTGAAGAAAACTTGAAAGATACAACTGAAATAATTCAAGAAACACAAGAAGCTGGTCAATTTGAGCTACTAGATACTGCTACAATATCAAATACTTTAGACCATTATACAATTCATCCTTTGCACTCTAATGACAACATAGAAGATGTACTGGAAACGTACCAAATGCGTCAAACAAAAGGATCGACAATCAGCATAAAAAGTATAGAAGCACGTGCTTTTCCTCTACTCTTTCCTACTGGCAAAGGAGGAAGGTACGATGATAGACCTATTCAAATATCAGCTTCAGAATACCGCTCATTACGGATGTATTCTGAAGATCCCAGATTTAGACAAAATGTGGAATACATATTCCACCTACTCTTTGAAAGTGAACTAGCAACTTTATGTTACAGAGTTGCACATATATTAAAATCAGGATCACACTTTCAAAATATGACAGCTACACAATTATTAGAAAAAGTGCAACAAAAGGATGAGGTTTTACAATCAAATATTACAAATCTATTAGCAAATATGTGTGGTACTAAAGAGTACTGGTTTCGACGTCATGGAGATGTACGTTGTATGATCAGAAACCTTGGCCCATCCACTTGGTTTGTTACATTAAGTTGTGCACAATATGCATGGGAAGATTTACGTGATTTCCTACGCATATCAAATAAAAACAAAACAAATATAGATATACTAACACCTGGAGAACTTTGTTCTTTGGATCCTCTTAATGTTTCAAGATATTTTCACCATCGCTTCATTGCTATGCTACATTTTATTTGTAATAAAACTGTTCCTCCATTTGGAGAAGTGCAACACTTCTTTTGGAGAATAGAATACCAAGCCATAGGAGCACCACATAACCACATGCTTTTATGGATTAAAGATGCTCCTAAATTTGGTCAAGACAGTGATGCCACTGTTTTACAGTTTATTGAAAAATATGTCACTTGTGAAATTCCATCAGAAGCCACAAATAGTGATCTTCATGCACAAATGTTACAATTTCAAAGACACAAATGTGGAAAATATTGTCGTCACAAATACAAAAACAAAGGGAAATACTACACCAAATGCCGATTTGGTTTCCCTAGACCAGTTACAAATACAGGTCAAGTGAACAACCTCATGTCTTCAGTTAGACATAGTGTTAAAGGTAAGTCACCTAAAAATACATATTACATAAAAAGAAAAGAAGAAGAAAAATATATCAATGATTATAATGCAATCATTGCCCACTTATGGAATGCAAACATAGATGTGCAGTACATTGCAGACAATTCTACTGCAGTTGCACGATATGTCACAGCATACTTAACTAAAGCAGAAAAGACAGAGCTCCAAGACCTCTGGAATGACCTGTCATCAGATAAAACAGTGTCTCAGAAATGATACAGCTTGGGCATAAAAATGCTCACCCATAGAGAATGTGGATCATATGAAGCAGCTGATCGTTTAACTGGTACTGCATTGTATGGTAAATCTGAAAATATAGTATGGCTAAATCTTGGTCCAGCTAAATCTAGAAAAAGAGTTCTAAAATCATATGAAGATATAGAAACAATAGCCAAACGTGATCCCAACAGCCAAGACATTTTAAAAAACAATTTATTGGACACATACTACCCAAACAGAAGTAATACTTTGGAAAACATGTGTCTATACCACATAGCCCAAAACTACACATACAAAAATAATATGAAACCTGATGAAAAAAAAGGTAAATATAGAGTGACAAACTGTGAAGGCAGCTTAGTTAAACTCACTAAACCAAATTTAATTAATCATATCAAATTGTCATTAAAGACTCCTCAACATAAAGAAGTATATTACATGTCCCTGCTACAACTCTTCAAACCATGGAGAAAAGAAGAACAAATACTAGATAACTATGACTCATATGAGGATGCTTTCAAAGCAAATGAAAGCACTATAACTGATGTACACTTTACACAGTACAAAACAATGTTGCACAATGAACAGCAACACGAGAAGAACTCCAAGCCCAACTAGATAAGGACACTCCTGACAGTAGTCAACCTTCTGTAACAGGAAGCCAAAGAACCACTGGGAGTACCACTAATAATAAATGAGGCAGATTTAGCTATGAAAGAAGTAGAAAACACCATGTGTCAGTATGAAGATTAAGAAGACTTAACTATACTACAATCAAAACTAAACAATGAGCAACGTAGCATTTTTCAAGAAGTAACAAAACAAATTGCACATGGTGTAAAACATGAAAAAAAAGAATGTTCCTGACATAATTATAAACCTATACTACTGTACGTCAGTGGTGAAGCTGGTTCTGGCAAAACATTCCTAATCAAAATCATTAGTAAGTTCCTTCAACAATTGACAAATTCAGCTGTCAGCTGTTGTCACTGGCCCCACAGGTTTAGCTGCCTACAACATAGGTGGTGTTACATTACACCAATTACTACTATTACCAGTAGAACACCAGAACAAACTAGACTATTACAAACTTTCTGCAGAAGCTGCAATGGAACTACGCAGAGTATTGAAACAAATGAAAATGCTACTAATAGATGAAGTGGGCATGGTCCCCAACCTGATGTTAGCTTTGATTCACCTCAGATTACAAGAAGCTCTCAAATCAGACTATGAAGAGCTCTTTGCAGGAAAACACATTATTGTTTTTGGAGATCGGCTTCAATTAACACCAGTAAAAGGTGAGCCTATTTTTAAAACATTAGGACACAAACTCTGCCGGAAAACTGTTGGCAGCATTGGAAATGTCAACCTTTGGCAACATTTCCAATACAGAGAATTAACAGAAAACATGCGGCAATCTGCAGATCTCACTTATGCCAACATTTTTAAAAGTATCAGAGTTGGTATACTTTCTAAAGAAGCAGAAGCAATATTGAAAACCCGGCACATTAATGCACTTTATGGCGATAATGGATGTGCTACAGATGTTATGGAACAATTAGCCCACAAAAATGTCAATTGTGTGGCCTTAATGCCAACTCTTACAAGCTGTTTCAATTCAATGAAATGATGCTAAGTAAAGAAATCAATCATGGAAATTAGCGCCACAGACAAACTAGATGTACATGGTATGACACTACCCATGTGTGACCAAGCCACAACAAGACTAAATAGTTTAGAAAAATCAATCTCAAACACAGCAGGCTTAGAAAAGATATTAAAATTATCCTTTAATTGCAGAATAATGCTTAAACGTAACCTTGACGTGGACCAAGGACGAGTTAATGGAGCACTGGGTACAGTTGTTGGCTTTCAAACATACCCACGCGACAACAAAATTCAGTTTGTCAATATACTCTTTGACAAACTTTCAGAAGTAAAAAGGATAGGATGCTCAACAGCTAGATTTGTTCTCTTCAAAGATATGTATGTACGCAGAGAACAGTTTTCTCTAACTCTTGCATACGTAGTCACGATTCATAAATCACAAGGTCTTACCCTAGACAAAGCAATGATAGATGTTGGTAACACAGTCTTTAAAGAAGGCATGAGCTACGTAGCACTATCACGCTTACTTACACTTGACAGTCTATTTCTAATCAACTTTGATGCAAGTAAAATAAACGCTGATATTCCTTGCATTTTAGAATACAATAGACTTCGCTCACTATACACCCCCCACCTAAACACATATTCTGTTCCACAAAAAGTAAAACGTTATAAAAGAAAAATAAATCAAACAGAAATGCAACAGGATGTCACAGCAAATCCTCCAAAGAGAGTAAAAGAAACTAATACTTCATCAAGTACCACAAGCAAAAAAGAATCAATTAGGGAAAGTAAACCAGGTACTTCTTTAAAGAAGGAAGACAAACTCCAAAAAAAGCAGTTAGATACAGAACTACCTGGACCATTTAAATTCTCAAATATAGTTGGTGTAAGTTGCTATGCAAATGTAGCAATGAATATTCTATTTCAATTACCACCAATTGTTGACAACATTTACTTACACAGTACAGACCCATTGTGTTTGCAAATGTTAGTACTTCACAGAAATGCAGCAAACAATCCTGACAACACGTATAGTGTTTATGGAATAAGACAACAATTGGACTACTGTGCTGGAATGGTGAAATTCACTATAAACTCACAGGAAGATCCACAAGAATTTCTAATGTACTTACTACAAGTACTGGAAAACAAAAACATACCTATAAATGAAATCTTTCAGATTTCATACATGTGGAAACATACATGCACTCTCTGCAACAATGTGACACAAGAAGAAATCCCCAATGAACGCTTCATATATATATATATCAATACCAAATTGTGAATCCATTCCATTTCAGCGACTTGTACAAAATGCAAACCATGGTAGATTATGCTCTACCTGCAACTCAAATAATCTCTCCACGTTAGTAATACAAACACATAGTAAATACATAATACTAATGCTTTTATGTTACAATGCAGATGGTACCAAAAACAACTGCAAGCTGACTGGATTCACACCTGGTCAAATATCACTTGGTAAGAAAACCTTCACAACAATAGGTATAAACTACCACGCAGGAGCCACAACCAATTCAGGGCACTACACTGCATATATAAAAAAGAAATGTGGATGGTTTGAATGTAATGATGGTACCATTACTCTAAAGCAGAGATTACCAGCAAATCTTACAAATGCGTATTTGCTATTCTTAAAACCAAAATTTGATAACTAAACTGTAATTAAACCCTAAGTAAACTTGTGTTAAAAAAATATAAACTGTTAGAATACCCCAAAAGCTATCTAACTGCTCAAAGATTCTACAACAACTAATAAGATAAATGAATACCACTAAATTAGACCAAAGAATACACAGTTAGAATACGCCAATTGGTATCTAACTGCTCCAAAATTTTATAATATCCAAACAAATAAATAATATGTTACTGCTCCAAAAAAATGCAACAAGCCAAAGTATAAAGCATTAGCCAGAAACAACAAGTGAACACTGAAAACAAACAAACAATTAAACTGTAGCATAACAGAAAAAGGTTTTTTTTTAATCTAACATGGATTTTTTTTTCTCCCACAGACCCAATGATTTTAGCAACAAATGCAGAAACTGAGCAAATTGCACAGTACTCTGATTTGTAATCTACTAAATATGAGGGTAAAAAAAAAAAGTATGTTGATTATACAATGTAATAGGTCATTACAAAATACTAATACTAACATGCTATTTTCTTTTATCACAGAAATTAACAAGAAATACATGTACTCCGATTACTAGACCAAACAGTAAGTATACAATAATAAGAAGAACCATAGCAGCATATCATATCCATAGTATCTAATACCTTTGTTCCTTATACATTTGTTTTTCACCCAAAGTTATAAGCAAATATGAATGTGATATGCTGCGGTGGTTGTTGCCAGGGCATAGAGTCAAACATTTCAACTATGGTCTATGGAAACTTTTAATGTCCGTGGACATTATGAGTGTTCTCAGAACACTTTCAACTTGACAACGAACAATACGGACAGTGTCCTCAGAACACCCCCATTTTGTTTATTTGCGAACATTTCAGGACACTGTGAGTGTTCTAAGAACACATTCAACTTGCCATCGAACAATACGAACAGCATCTTCAGGACACCCCCTACGAACATTTCAGAACAACGCGAGAGTTCTTAGAACACATTCAACTTGACAGAGAACAATACGGACAGCGTCCTCAGGACACCCCCATTTTGTTTATTTGCGAACATTTCAGGACACCGCGAGTGTTCTTAGAACACATTCAACTTGCCAGCGAACAATACGGACTACACCTTCAGGACACCCCCTACGAACATTCTAGGACACCGCGAGTGTTCTTAGAAACATCTTCAGAACACCCCCATTTTGTTTATTTGCAAACATTTCAGGACACCGCGAGTGTTCTTAGAACACATTCAACTTGACAGCCACAACCCCCATTCATATCTGCGAACATTTCAGGACACAGCGAGTGTTCGACAACGTCTTCAGAACACCCCCATTTTGTGTATTTGCGAACATTTCAGGACACCGCAAGTGTTCTTAGAACACATTCAACTTGACAGAGAACAATACGGACAGCGTCCTCAGAACACCCCCATTTTGTTTATTTGCGAACATTTCAGGACACCGCGAGTGTTCTTAGAAGCGTCTTCAGAACACCACAATCTTGTTTATTTGCGAACATTTCAGGACACCGCGAGTGTTCTTAGAACACATTCAACTTGACAGAGAACAATACGGACAGCGTCCTCAGGACACCCCCATTTTGTTTATTTGCGAACATTTCAGGACACCGCGAGTGTTCTTAGAAGCATCTTCAGAACACCACCATCTTGTTTATTTGCGAACATTTCAGGACACCGCGAGTGTTCTTAGAACACATTCAACTTGACAGAGAACAATACGGACAGCGTCCTCAGGACACCCCCATTTTGTTTATTTGCGAACATTTCAGGACACAGCGAGTGTTCGACAACGTCTTCAGAACACCCCCATTTTGTGTATTTGCAAACATTTCAGGACACCGCGAGTGTTCTTAGAACACATTCAACTTGAGAACGAACAATATGGACAGCGTCCTCAGGACTCCCCCATTTTGTTTATTTGCGAACATTTCAGGACACTGCGAGTGTTCTTAGAACAGTATCATCTTGCTTGAGAACAAAACGCACACATATTGAGTCCTCAGAACACCCCCCATTCAGTTTATTTAGAACATTTCAGAACACGTGATGTCCGCAGACAAATCGAACACAAAAAGAACGTCTAACACATACAAAAACACAACTTTCATCCTATCTCATACACTCCCACCCTCCCCAAACACTCCTACACACCAACACACCCTACTAAATACACATTTTGAACAAAGTTTCAATGCGCTGTCTGCGGACGTCCGCGAATCCAAGATGGCGGGCGCTACGGAAAATCTGACGTGCTTCACGCTCCACGCCATCCAATCAGCGAACACGTTGCATGTCTGCGGATATCACGCAAGCCGATTGGCCAATCAGGACACTGTCCACGGAGCGAACAGGGAAGTGTGTCCGCGGACCGAACACAGATATCACTAATTTTTTTTTACCTACTTTTTGGTCGTTTTAAAAAAAACACAGGTCCAGACGCGAGCGAAAAATCTTTCCCATTCAGTCTATGGGAAAAAAAAAAGTTTTGGGACCCCCCTATAACTTTGCCCCCCCTGGACGAATCCTCACCAAACTTTGCAAAAAAAATTCATAGTGACCCAAATACTTTTTTGCAAAGTTTGGTGAGGATTCGTCCAGGGAGAGCGAAGTTATAAGCCACCCAAAAAGTGATCTTCTTATGGAAACACCAGCTTAACCATAACTACATGGCCACTACCGTGGCCATGTAATATATATACATATTGGTATCGAATCATGCATTAGAAGAACATTCTCATTTCAACAAATCTAAGCTCATGCGTGTAGCGCTTGTTCTCTCAGTAGCAAGGAAAGTGAGCTAGATTTCCCTCATCAGTGTGCTTCTGATAGGGCCACTCTAGAGGAGGGACTCAGCGGTGCCTGCAGGTACCAGAAAGTACCACAATATAGACAGCCCTCAATGTCACAGTAGCATGGGTGACCCTAGGCACCCCAAACCGAGTTACTGCTACACTGCACTGCACTGCATTGTTCCTGGAAGAAGGGCAGACCAGTCTCCTCCAGGCCATGAATCACCATTGTCTCGGTTACAGATTAGTTTGAATTGTAGTTGCTCTCTGCCACATCCCTAGTTAAATGAGATGTAAGTCTCTGATAAGTGTCATCTACAAAGGTCTTATTGCACAAGCCAGTATTATGCATCCGCTCATGTGTGCAGCTGTAATTTCCTAGAGTTGACTCACCTATCATGGTAATTCCTGCTGCCCACCCTCGCGGGATGGTTAACAGAGCATCTCCAATGCATGCACCTGGGCAGCCCATCTCCCAGTTATAGGGTACGCAGAGTTCTCTTGTGTTTCTTTTTTTTTTTTTTTTAAAGTATTTTTATTGGTTTTCGCCACTGTGCGCGTGTCGTGCAGTGATGCAGTGCAAACAATACGCACTATCCACCCAGAGGAGGCGCAAGGAGCAGAGACCCACCGGTAAGTTTCCCGACTTCCCTGCAGGCCAGTCCATCGCTGCTCTTTACACTGCACCTTGACCTTCATCCTTTAGACAATGATATGTGGGCATATGGAATTAGTATCAATCTAAATATGGACTTATATTATTAGTACATATTGGATATTAGTACCCAGCGATGGGGGTGTGGCTGCCTCCCAGCCAATCAGGAGGCTCAGAATGGGGGCTCTATCACATGTTAAACATCACGCTCCAGGCCTCCTCAGAGCTGGAGGCCACCGCCATCCCTCACCGGGTCCCATGTAAGTGGCCCCTACGCTCCCCTGCACCCCCTTCCCCCATCCCTGAACCCTCTTTTGCACATATGTAGATATCCACACACCCGCCCCATTTACCTGGTGCTCCCGAATCCCTCGGGCACTGGGAACACTAGTGTTCCAGGCACACCCCTGACACTGCAGTGGTCTCCATGGAAAGGGAGAAAGGACTACGTGTAGTTCCATTCTCCCCATCCATGGGTGCCATTTGTTGTGTCGTTTATTTTTTCAAACAAGCCGTTTCTCAACTTGAAAAAAAAATACCCAAAAAAAATATATATTATTATCCGGGTACTAATAGACCTCATTTCGCTATGGCTTTAACTGCCCTGGGGCATTACCTGGCCCCCTAAAGCTACCGCCCTCTTGGTTTATTGCTTCGCTGTGGAGCCCTGGAGATTCAGGGTGCAGTCCAGTGGCTACCCGCAGCCGTGGGCGACATCTAATGACTTCTGCTGAGGAGCGTGTTTCCCATGTGCACTTCACCTACAAGCTATACACACTTATAGGCCGATTCATGGAATTAATGTGCGCCGAAAATTCCGGCGCAGAGGTGCCAAAACGTGCGATTCGCAGCAAAAGTGCGAAAATCGCAGTGCAACTGCGAAAATCACAGGGAAACCAGCGCACATCGATTCATGGAAGTCCGTGCACGAGAAAAATATTGGATGTGCGCTGAAAAAGTGCGCGGCGCACGCCGGCACACAGGTCACCCAACGGCGTGCGCCACGTCTGCTGCGAAATATCGCGGCGCACATTACAAAAGTAGGCGGAACACGGGGCGTGACACTCGGAATGGGGAACAACGTGTGAAAATATGGGCGTCACGGGGGAAGTACAGGAGGCAAGTGCGTGGAACGCCCACATGCTCGCCTACAACTCGTATTCATGCAATCGAATAGGGCAAACCAGTGCATGGTCAAAGACGCGCACAGGGCCAAACAAGTACGCCACAAGAAAGCAGGTGGTAGCGTCCCTGCGCCTGAAATAAATGTGCGCCAAAATGTGCGCTAATAAAAAGCACCCATATACAGCTATGATGAATGATCCATACAGTGGCCCTCTAGGACAAATGAGGTGCAAAGGGGTACCGACAAACACAGACACCCGCTGTGTGAAAAATAGCGTGTGCGTGTATTACGGGGTTCACGGGAAGTTCCACACGAGATTGGCCTGGGCACGTGTATTCCGGGGTGCGCGTGAAGTTTCACACGCAAATTAGCAGGGTACGTGTATTTCGGTGTGCGCGTGAAGTTCCACATGCAATTTCAGCAGGGTACGTGTACTCCCGATGTGCGGCAAATTCCACATGCGAATCCAGCAGCCTACGTGTATTTCGGGGGTGCCGGGGAGTCCCACATGTGAATTGGCCGTGTGGGTCCTCCCAGCTGTTCCCTCTACACCCTCCACGGCCCCTGCAGGTGGCCCACACCACAGGGTACTATCCTGCACCCCTGCACATGTCCCGCAGGCAGCCCATCCACCATGGCCATGCCTCCCAGCCAACCCACATGTCACCTTGCACTACTGCCCACCAACGCATGTCTCCCAGCACCCGATCCCCCAGCATCCAGGGGCACCCTCCACCAGGCCCCCACTCATGTCTCCCAGCACCCCCACCCCCCTGCATCCAGGGCACCCTCCACCAGGCCCCCACTCATGTCCAACTCATGTCTCCCTGCACCCCCACCCCCAGCATCCAGGGCACCCTCCACCAGGCCCCCACTCATGTCTCCCAGCACCCCACCCCCAGCATGCAGGGCACCCTCCACCAGGCCCCCACTCCTGTCTCCCTGCACCCCCACCCCCAGCACTGTAGGGCACCCTCCACCAGGCCCCCACTCATGTCCCCTGCACCCCCACCCAGCAGCAGTCAGGGGCACCCTCCACCAGGCCCCCACTCCTGTCTCTCAGCACCCACACCCCCCAGCAGTGCAGGGCACCCTCCACCAGGCCCCCACTCATGTCCAACACATGTCTCCCTGCACCCCACCCCCTGCATCCAGGGGCACCCTCCACCAGGCCCCCACTCCTGTCTCCCTGCACCCCCACCCCCAGCAGTGCAGGGCACCCTCCACCAGGCCCCCACTCCTGTCTCCCTGCACCCCACCCCCTGCTTCCAGGGGCACCCTCCACCAGGCCCCCACTCCTGTATCCCTGCACCCCCACCCCCCAGCAGTGCAGGGCACCCTCCACCGGGCACCCACTCATGTCCAACTCATGTCTCCCAGCACCCCCACCCCAGCATCCAGGGGCACCCTCCACCAGGCCCCCACTCATGTCTCCCAGCACCCCCACCCCCAGCATGCAGGGCACCCTCCACCAGGCCCCCACTCATGTCTCTCAGCACCCCACCCCCCAGCAGTGTAGGGCACCCTCCACCAGGCCCCCACTCATGTCCAACTCATGTCTCCCCAGCACCCCCACCCCCCAGCATCCAGGGGCACCCTCCACCAGGCCCCCACTCATGTCCTCCCAGCACCCCCAACCCCCAGCATCCAGGGGCACCCTCCACCAGGCCCCCACTCATGTCCAACTCATGTCCCCTGCACCCCCACCCCCCAGCATCCAGCGGCACCCTCCACCAGGCCCCACTCATGTCCAACTCATGTCCCCCTGCACTCCCACCCCCAGCAGTGCAGGGCACCCTCCACCAGGCCCACACATGTCTCCCAGCACCCCCATCCCCCAGCAGTGCAGGGCACCCTCCACCAGGCCTCACTCATGTCCAACTCATGTCTCCCTGCACCCCCACCCCCTGCATCCAGGGGCACCCTCCATCAGGCCCTCACACCTGTCTCCCTGCACCCCCACCCCCAGCAGTGCAGGGCACCCTCCACCAGGCCCCCACTCATGTCCAAGTCCTGTCTCCCAG
Source organism: Ambystoma mexicanum (assembly GCA_002915635.3). NCBI lineage: Eukaryota > Metazoa > Chordata > Amphibia > Caudata > Ambystomatidae > Ambystoma > Ambystoma mexicanum. The sequence continues at coordinate 9,153 of PGSH02019326.1, read as the reverse complement.
CACCCCACCCCCTGCATCCAGGGGCACCCTCCACCAGGCCCCCACTCCTGTCTCCCTGCACCCCCACCCCCAGCAGTGCAGGGCACCCTCCACCAGGCCCCCACTCCTGTCTCCCTGCACCCCCACCCCCCAGCAGTCCAGGGCACCCTCCACCAGGCCCCCAATCCTGTCTCCCTGCACCCCCACCCCCTGCATCCAGGGGCACCCTCCACCAGGCCCCCACTCCTGTCTCCCTGCACCCCACTCCCCAGCAGTGCAGGGCACCCTCCACCAGGCCCCCACACCTGCTTCCCTGCCACCCCACCCCCAGCAGTGCAGGTCACCCTCCACCGGTCCCGACTCCTGTCATCCTGCACCCCCACCCCCTGCATCCAGGGGTACCCTCCACCAGGCCCCCACTCATGTCTCCAAGCACCCCCACCCCCAGCACTGTAGGGCACCCTCCACCAGGCCCCCACTCCTGTCTCCCTGCACCCCCAACCCCAGCACTGTAGGGCACCCTCCACCAGGCCCCCACTCATGTCCCCCTGCACCCCACCCCCAGCAGTCAGGGGCACCCTCCACCAGGCCCCCACTCATGTCTCCCAGCACCCCCACCCCCAGCAGTGCAGGGCACCCTCCACCAGGCCCTCACTCATGTCCAACTCATGTCTCCCTGCACCCCCACCCCCCAGCATCCAGGGGCACCCTCCACCAGGCCCCCACTCATGTCTCCCAGCACCCCCACCCCCCAGCAGTGCAGGGCACCCTCCACCAGGCCCCACACATGTCTCCCAGCACCCCACCCACAGCAGTGCAGGGCACCCTCCACCAGGCCCCACTCATGTCCAACTCATGTCTCCCTGCACCCCCACCCCCCTGCATCCAGGGGCACCCTCCACCAGGCCCCCACTCATGTCTCCTGCACCCCACCCCCCAGCAGTGCAGGGGCACCCTCCACCAGGCCCCCACTCATGTCCAACTCATGTCTCCACCACCCCACCCCCAGCATCCAGGGGCACCCTCCACCAGGCCCCACTCATGTCTCCCTGCACCCCACCCCCCAGAGCAGTGCAGGGCACCCTCCACCAGGCCCCCACTCATGTCTCCCTGCACCCCACCCCCCAGCATCCAGGGGCACCCTCCACCAGGCCCCCACTCATGTCTCCCAGCACCCCCACCCCCCAGCAGTGCAGGGCACCCTCCACCAGGCCCCCACTCCTGTCTCCCTGCACCCCCACCCCTCTGCATCCAGGGGCACCCTCCACCAGGCCCCCACTCATGTCTCCCAGCACCCGCACCCCCCAGCACTGTAGGGCACCCTCCACCAGGCCCCACTCATGTCTCCCTGCACCCCACCCCCCAGCACTGTAGGGCACCCTCCACCAGGCCCCCACTCATGTCCCCCTGCACCCCACCCCCCAGCAGTGCAGGGGCACCCTCCACCAGGCCCCCACTCATGTCTCCCACCACCCCACCCCCCAGCAGTGCAGGGGCACCCTCCACCAGACCCCCACTCATGTCTCCCACCCCCCACACCCCAGCAGTGCGATTTGCCTGGGTACGTGTATTCCAGGGGTGCGCGGGTAGTCTTACACGCAATTTCATCAGGGTACGTGTATTATGGGTCCGCGTGAACTTCCACACGCGATATCAGCAGGGTACGTGTATTACGGGGTGCGCGGGAAGTTCCACACGCGATTTCGCCTGGGTACGTGTATTTCGGGGTGCGCGGGAAGTTCCACACGCGATTGCCTCTGGGTACGTGTATTATGGGTCCGCGTGAACTTCCACAGGCGATATCAGCAGGGTACGTGTATTACGGGGTTCGCGGGAAGTTCCACACGCGATATCAGCAGGGTACATGTATTATGGGGTTCACGGGAAGTTCCACACGCGATTGCCCTGGGTACGTGTATTTTGGGGTGCGCGGGAAGTTTCACACGCGAATTTGCAGGGTACGTGTATTTCTGTGTGCGCGTGAAGTTCCACACGCGACTGGGCCTGTGAGAGTGGGGTATGTGTATTCCAGGGGTGGGCGGGAATATTTACTCGCGACTGGGCCTGGGAGAGCGTGTTACGTGTATTCCTGGGGTGGGCGGGAAGATTTACACGGTCGCCTACAACGCGGCAAAAAAAAAAGGTCCAATCCGGAAACACGTTCGCCAGCATGAAGCAGGCACACGTCCCGCACAGCATAAAAGAGTGCGCAAACAACAAACAAACTCAGACGCCAGGATGAATATACCGTTCCTAGCAGCAGTGGCCGTGGGATACCGCAGGAGGAGGAGAAGGATAGTCAGGGCCAGAATCTTCACACCCAGAACCAGCCTATTTGGTATGCCTGATGACCAGGTGTATGGGAGGTACAGGTTTCCACCACACATAATACTCGACCTGGTCAGTGAGTGGGAGGATGACCTCACATCACCCACCCTGCGCTCCCAAGCACTCAGCCCCCTGGAGAAGGTCCTCAATGTACTGCACTCCTTGGCTACCGGATCATTTCAGCGGACAAGTGCCATAGTGGGGGGGTGTCACAGGCCACGCAGTCACGGTGCCTACACCAGGTGTTGGCCATCATCACTGCACGCCCATCAGTCCGCAGACACATATACCTGCCCAGAACACCTGCAGAAAGGCAGGCTGTCAGCCAGGATTTCTACAGGGTGGCACAATTCTTCAAAGTGCTAGGTCCCATTGATTGCACCCATGTGGCTCTACATCCCCCCAGGGCATCTGAGCACATCTATAGAAACCGCAAGCACTGGCATTCCATCAACGTCCAGGTAGTATGTGATGCCAAGGGAATCATCACCTCAGTATATGCCAACTATCCAGGGTCCACCCACGACAGCTTCATTTACAGGTTGTCAACCCTAAACCGGGACATGGAAGCTGGGCGGCATGGCGATGCATGGCTGCTTGGTGTGTAGAAATGCCACAGCACACGCATGCATGACAGATACAGACTAATGTCAATACCCCACTAATGATCCCCATCACCACCTCCCCAGGGGACAGTACCTACCCTCTGAGCACCCACATGATGACGCCAATTTGGAACCCCATCACGCCTCCCGAGGTAAGATACAACACAGCTCATATTGCAACACGGGGCATAGTGGAGCGCACATTTGGAGTGCTCAAGTCACGCTTTCGCTCCCTTGACCGTTCTGGTAGGCATCTGTTATACGCTCCCCCAGTAGTGTGCAGGATAATAGTGGCAGCATGTGTCCTGCACAATGTTGCAACACGCCGGGGCCTGGCTGTGGACATGGTGGTGCCCCCACATCCCCAACCACATGCACGCCCGCTGCACATGGGAGGGGAAAGGGCACGGGGTGAGGCAGCCCGTACGCAGCTGGTGGCTAATTACTTCACATAGAAAGCACACCCATTGTGGAGTGCACACAGCCCTGGCACATACCATCTGACAATCAATGATGACTCAATCTGACAATTAAGATGAATTAAGGGACAGTCAACTGTCAGAACCATACAGCCTAAGATTGTTCATCTGGAAGTGTCACAATGTGTGCATCCCTACCTACACAAACACCACCAATGCAGTGTCATCAAAAGACACACTTCCATGCAGCAAAAATGAATACCCACTTGCAAAATACAACATGAGAACAGTGCCATGTCACCCAACCCCTCCCCGGCCAGGCCACACAACACACCATGGCATGTCATGTTATGTGAGAGCAAACAAATTAATCCCCACAACATGACCCACGTGTCACAAACTACAGTGTCCCTAATGGAAACTGGCGACACCTGAAATGCTCACAGTAATGCAGGACCAACAACACACATTACCAAATACTTGCCAATAATTACTAATCACCTACACAACCTCCAATCTACCATAAACATGACAGTAAGACTTAAAACTTGCGTAGCCTCACTACCTGATAATGCCAGCACTTCGAAACACTTCCAACTTATACAGTGTTAGCGCCACGCAAAAGTGTAGGTGCACTGCTTACAACATGGACTCCAGTTCCAAAGTAGACCACCTTGTGAAGACATGAGAAATGGACCTGCAAATTAGGAGGATGCGATGGATGCAGAGGCACATATCAATACACCATGCAGTGTACAATACAACAACAATATGCACTAGGAATGTATACACAGTATTGACTACAGACTGCGCACCACATCAAATGGGAGTCCAACGTCACCGTGTAAGTCAATGTCACTTGGGCACACCTTTGCAAGCCCATGGAAATGGGAAGCAGGAGGGGGTGTGTCGCACAAACCCAAGCATCTGACCCAAATTCAGGACAAGCCTGCATGCTGCCCAGGCCACAATACAGCGTATGCCCACCGGGAGCCACACAAGGCAACCCCCTGTCCAAAAAATCAAGAATCAAAAAATTCAAAAATCAAAAAAATCACAAAATGAAAATCAAAATGCCATTAATGGGCCGGGGGGGTGGGGGAGGCCACCCAGGAGGTCCGAGGACAGGGTGCACACCAAAACCCACCTGTGGGATCTTGCGGCGAAAAAAGCCACCTCCATGGGCTCATGGCCTGCCACGGCTACCTATTGTGGGAGAATCGCTGCTGTCGCTCTCCTCACCCTCTGCAGCTTGCATCAGGAGGTGGTTGCACTTATGGGGAGGCAGCCACGCAAAGCCCTAGTCTGGTCCTCCATGGCAGCAGCATGCGGGTGTGGAAGGTCGGTTCTGGAGGATAATTGTGCGGAGGTCCATGCAACAACTCACGGGATGCCCGGACCTCCTCCCTAGTTAACTGGCATGTCAGCTGAGAGCGTACGTGTGAGCCGCTCCAGCTGCTGTTCTGTCCTTGTGTTAGCTGAAGCCCAAGCTCAACCAGAGTGCTCTGAGCTGACGGAGTCCATCCCTCAGGGCTTGCCTGTGCCCTTGGACTCAATAGAAATGGCTTCCTGCAGAGTCTCCATGCCGCCCCGCCCTGTCCCTGTTGGATGCCTAACATGTCTCCCTGTGTGACTGGCTAATGGAGTCTTGCCTGCTGTTGGTTGTTCAATCAGCCTTTCTTGGGGGACAATGGAAGTGGCCACCCTATCCATGGCTCTGAGCCATCATCTCAGTTGTATGCTGCCTGTTTGTTTGGCCATAACGGTTATTGGATTGCGTTCCCATGCGTTATTGCCAGGTGGCATACGGCCAACGGCGTCTGCGGGCACCACACCTGTCCTGGGGCAAGGCGAACTGCGCCTTGCTGTGCCGGCACTGCCTGAGGCTGCAAGACTGCATTCCCCCTCTGATCTGCTGGCCCAGGAACCGGATCAGATGTAGGTCAGAGTGTGACCTTGCATCCTTAACACCAAAGGTGGACCTACCAACACTGACATTCCCCATTGAGGGTTCTACCCCTGATGCAGGTGGGTTGTACAGTACAGAATTCTTCCCAGAAACACTTACCTGCGACGGCACTTAGGTCTCAACATCCGAATCGACACCTGAATAGAGCTCAGGAGAGGGTGCAGCCAGAGACCCCCTTGAGATGACGGTCTGCAGCAAGTGTGGGTTCTCACCCACCACCACACCACGTCCCTTCACTGGTGCCCGTCGGGCCTGAGACCCCTCCTGGGTCTGCACCATCTCCACAACCCCAGCAGTATCAAGTGCGTCAATCCCGTGCAAAGACATGAAAAGAGAGAATTGGGAAGAGGCATTAGCACCATGGAACAGAATAAGGGCTGAGAATCAACAGAAACAGTACTTCATTGACACATGTCCCACATTGACTATAACCCTCCCATGCATGCACTGTCATGGCGTATGAAGGGGAGGCAAATGGCACACATTGATGACACCAAGATGGAAGACCAACAAATTTGCTGCATGCTGCCTAGCAGTGCCATCACACATTGGCCTGTGATTGGCATGTCCAATACACATACATGACACATGCCATCACACAGATGGCATGTACCCTAGCCATGTGTAACGCTCACCTAATTCTCGCAGAGGCGCCGGTCTTGACTGGGCGACTACCGTATCTTCAAAGGTGATGTGTAGCACCCGGTTGGCTCTTTGGGCTGGACCTCTGTGCACTGTATGCCTGACTTCAAGAGTAAGATGTCTGCAGATAGAAAATATGGATTAATGAACTGGGGTTATTGGGTGTCCCTATCTCTTTCCTTTTTTGCTTCTCCTGTAGACCCCCAAAGGTTATATACGCTCTCGACCTTAGGTAAGTGAATGCCGAGCTCTCCATCTGCCTCGGGCAGGGTGCTGTAGCCAGTTTCTTCACTGGTAGGTAGCGCAGCCTCTTGACTTCAGAGGACTGCTGTCCGTCGTTTACTGCACGAACGGTAAGTTTCGAGTAATTCTATTGTTTTTAAAGTCTTTAGTAATGATGTCTCTGTTTTTGCGGGTTCTGGCGAATGGCGGATGACGGGCTGAAGTGATGTTGAAGATGGAGTCTGTGTGATGATAGAAGGCGCCTGGAAGCACGTAAGTAAGCGCTTTTTGCCTGCTTCACGATGCGGCTCTAACTGTCTTTTATTTTGTCAGGTACGAGTTCGGAGCGGCTTGCAGGGTGCCGGAATGCCCACTGGTTAGATGTGGAAAGGAGTAATGGCACGTGAGTATTAAGTTCCCCAATGTCTTTAACGCGCACTTGTTTTGTCTTTCAGATGCAGGATTCACGCCGCGAAGGTCCGGAGCGTGCGAAGAGTTGGTAGCTTTTGTCTTTCAGATGCCGGAATGCAGTGTGAAGACTCCGGAGCGCACGAAGAGTAGGTAAGCCTTTGTCTTTCAGATGCGGAATGCTAACCTGTTCTTTCATGTCTTTATAGGTGTTGCTGAAGACTGGATTCGAGGATGGTAAGCCTTTTTCTTAGGCCCAGGATCCGATGCATAAGACACGATGAGCGTTCTGCTGCATGAGGATGCAGAATACGCCACAGCAAGATTCATCCACCGGGTTGTGGTTTTAAATAGCTTCTCTGTAGTGCTTTAGGTTGTCTCCTTCCACAGCACGCCCTAGGTAAGAAAGAGTTCCTGCTTTCCAGAAAGTTTTCAGTGTTTCTGATCTAGGGAGTGGCTCCTGCCACCTCCAGCAGGAAAGTAGTTCCACACATGAAGAGGATCGAAGGCTCAACTGGCAGGCAAGTAAGCCAGCATGGTCTGCTGCATGGTAGTCCACCCAGCATTATTAGCCGGCGCTTTCCAGCACTGGGACTGGGCATATTTATGAGCCTGGTGCCACTGGCGCCAGGACTGGGTCCAAAAGGTCCGCAATTGGGACTGGTTGGCACGTCGGAACCTGGGTTATGGATCTTGCTTCCAAGTGGAGTTGGGAAAACCTGACCTTTTGGAAGCAGAGATCATGACAGTACCCGCCTATAAGGCCCCTCCCAAACCGGGCTTCTCCGGGTGTTTTGACTTGTCAGGAAATGTTCGGTGAAATCTTTTGATTAGGCGAGGAGCGTGGACATATTCAGCAGGTTCCCAGGATCTCTGCTTGGGGGCCGCTAGCTTTCCAGTCAATTAGGTAAAATAGTTTGATTTGGAGATCTTGGATTCCAGAATGCCTTTTGACTTCAAACTCGAGTTCTCCATCAACTAGGATGCGGTTTTTGGAGATTTAGTTTAGTTCGGGTTTGAGGTTGGCACGGGTTTTAATTAGAGAGACGTGGAAGACCGGATGTATCTTCATGTTCGGGGGCAAGTCCAACTTGACCGCTACTGGGTTTACTATGGAGTGATGGAATAGGGACCAAGGTATCTTTGGGTTGAATGTGCGTGGCCCTTTTAGAAGGTAGAATTTTGGTGGATAACCAGACTTGTCCCCTACTTGATATTGAGGGGCTTCTTCCGATGTTTGATCTGTCCTTTCTTGTATTGTTCTTAGTCCCTTGAAGGTGAGAAAACAGCTCCTTAAAGGCGTTGGTTGATTTGTAGAATGCAGGTAGTCTACTGCCGGTGTTTCAAGATCTTGGAGGGATCAACTCCGAGGTTTGGGTGACTGCCGTACAAAAGAAAAACGGTGTTTTTCCCAGTTCCGAATGGACAGAGTTATTGTAGGCATATTCTGGCATCCTAAAGGATGCTTTCAAGTTTTTTCAGTTTTTGCAGCATGCAGCGTAAATTGTTCCAGAGTTGATTGTCTCTCTGTTTGTCCGTCGGTCGAGGGTGTGAACTGGTTCGATAGTCTCAGATCAATTTGAGGCGACCGACAGCACTTCGCCAAATAGAAATAAATTGACTCCTCGATCCGAAATTAGAAGAGGAAACCATGTTGTCGGACCGTGTTTGCGAGAATTCTCGGGCCAAGTTGCTGCTGTTGCAAGCCTTGAGCGGAATGAAATGCGCCATCTTGGAGAATAAGTCCACGATTACTAGAATCGTTTGTCGGGGCTGGAGGTAGACGGTGATGAAGTCCCGTAGAAGCTATGGCAGGGCGAGGTGGGTGCAAGGGCGTAAGAGGCCTGCGGTCTTCTTTGACTTTGTTTTGGGGCACATACCGCAGGCTATAAAGTCCTCTGATATCTTTTTCCAGACGGCCACCAAGTACGTTGATCTTTCTGAGGTCTTGGCCATAGCGGATGACTTCATTAAGAACGTTAAACAGAGATTACTTTTTCTGTAATCTGTGCTGGGTAGGTATAATCGTCTTGGAATCAATAATGTCCTTTACTGCAAAGTCTTTTCCTGCAGATGCAATTCTGTATGTCTGCTGTGGTTTACAAGTTGCCTGCTTTATCTTACTTCCCTCTATGGATTCTGTGGCGATTACACCCAGATTCTTGTTCGGGAATGATTGTACAGTTTTGGGTGATCAAGTGTTCTTGCCCCTCCATCCGAGAAAGGCATCAGCTTTACCGTCTTTGTACCAGGTCGATAGGTATTATGAAGTCAAACTCGCAAAGAATAATGCCCAACGGAGTTGTCAGGGATTGGCTTTGCGGTTTTCAAATAGCAGGTTCGGTGATCCTTATCACCAGTAACAGTGTGTCGGGCCCCAGCAATAATGCCGCCAAGCTTTAAAGCAGCTTTGATAGCCAATTCCTTCAGTAATCGTGTAATGATTTCAGGGCGAGAATTTCGGACCAAATGCCACGGATGCAACTGATTGGTTACCGGTCCTTTTGTGATAGAACTGCTGCCCCCATGGCCAGGCTTAAGCATCAGTTTCGACGATTGTGGGGAGTTCGGGGCAAGGGGT